>SDVV010000696.1:0-29601 GCA_016164225.1 Gammarus roeselii
TTGTTGTAGAATTCTTCATTTGTGGAAGTGAGGTCGATATGCTCACTTTCTCTTAGGATATTTTCCTGTTGGAAAGAAGCCGTATAATTTGTTGATTGTGATATTTGGCTGAAAGTCTGAGCTAGTTTGTCCGCGATGTCCGCGTATGAAGAATAGACAGTGTCTCCGTCCGACAGTATGTGGATAGGTCGCTCGGGGCGACCTTGGATCCGTCTGATTTTTCCCCACACTTGGGAAAGAGGGGTGTTTCGATCGATTGTATTAACTAGTTGGGTCCAGCTTTCTCGCTTCTTCTCCACGCTAAGTTTGCGGGACACGGCAGCTTCCCTCTCCCAGTCTACTCGGTTCCTGGGGGAACGTGCGCGGCGGAAGGCCTCGCACATCCTGTCACACCGATCCTTTGCTTCTTGTACCTCCGGGCACCACCAAGGCTTCGGGAAAAAGGTTGAGGGTACATATTGGGGAATGCATGCAGTAGTTGCACTTTGGAATTTTTCGTATAGATGTATGATGAGGTCGTGCTCTGAAATGTCCTTGGGAAGGCCCTCCACATCGTCCCATGCGACATGTGTCAAGTATTCCTCCCAGCTGGCTTTCTGGTATTTGAATCGAAGTTTTCGAGTGTTAGGATTATTGTGACTTTCGCGACAGTGTATGACATATTGAGGGATAAATAGGGGCTGAGTCGCGGAGTTTGATCTCCTGGAGGCCTACCACCAAAGGTTTATGAGTGGAGATAAGCGATAGTAATTCATCTTTCTTGCTTTCAAGTCCCTGGCAATTCCACTGAATTATTGTGTTGTTGTTAATTTCGGATTTGTTTCACCCACAGATTTTGGTGTTCTGGAGCGGTCTCCTGGTTTGTAGGAACTTTCGTGGCGTTCTTGTCTATGAAGTGCAGGTGTCCTAGTTTGAGAGCGTTTGCATGAGCGTCCGCTTTCTGTAGAACATGATCTCCTAGACTAACTGCGTTCTCAGCCGTGAGTGCTCTTGTAGGAGGAAGAGGATGAGGGAGTACGATCTTAGTGTTTGCTTCTTGAGCGAGCGCGTTTCTCTTCTATGGAGTTTTTATAAACATTGTGATGTGCTCAGTAGTTGTCGTTGAGATATTTGAGTTGCATGCAATGCATGGTAGATCAGTGTTCTGGGGTTTCAGTTCTTCGTTGAAGATTTAGAAGACGTCCTCGTGCAAGCGATGGTCGTTCTCACTTGTGAGATGTTCTGGTGTTGGGCATGTTAGCTGAGGGTTGAATACCTCACTTCGGTTTTCGCTGGGTGCGGTTGCAGTTAAGACGGTCAGAAGTCGCTCAACGCTCTGATCGAGGCGAGCTGTGGTTTGTGGGGTGGTACTTATCTTTTTGCTTCGTGGCGAGAGGGTGTCGCGTATCCCGCCTTTTGCTTTTCGGGTTCTTGGACCTCTCCTCGTAGTCGACCGAGGCAGCATCTATCGCAGTGCTTTCCTGGACACTAGTGGATTCGTTGCTTGGGGCGCCCGCCTCTATTACGAGGGCGGTCGCTGGGCTGGTTGTGGTATTGTTAGTACTGGAGAGGGATTTTGGGGTCATAGTAGTAGTTTGTCTTAACTGTACGCAAATATTGTCTGTTGGGGTCCAACCCAACTTAGTTGTAGATTTAACTGCTTTGGCGTAATTTAAATTATGACAGTTTGGGTTTTCGTCATAAAATATTTGGATGGCTTGTTTTCGTGTGACTCTGCAGTCATTTTGTATGATTGTCATTGCTTTTTGGTCCATCTGCTTTGGGCAGTTGCGGTAACCTGCCTCATTGAGGCATGAGCAGTGGTAGCATCCAGATTGGTGGGCTGTGCAGTCCTTTTGGTCATGCTCGCCGGCGCACCTTTTACAGCGTTGGGGTATGTATGGTTTGCAGTATTTGATGACGTGACCGTATTCCAGGCATTTTTTGCACATGACAGGCGTTGTCGCCACTGGGTAAGTTTTTGTTTTTCCCTGTTCGCCCGGGATTTCTATAAATTCCGGGGTGTCACGTCCTGGGAAAGTCATTTGGTACGCGGTGGTGTGGATGTTTCGTGGTTTAATCCATTCTGCTAGGGTAACGTTGGTGATTCCATAATCCTTTACTAAACCTGCTACAAAAGCCCTTAGGTCAGTTTTGGGAGTGTAGTTGGAAGTGTATATAATTAGTCTTGTAGCATTGAAGAACGGATGTACTTCGACAGCTACCTTGTGTTTGTCTATTTTGTTAATCTTTTGAATAACGTTACTTTGCTCAATATTACCGACGTGGGCCAGATACTTCTTGCCCTGTCGGTTTATGTTCATCGGTCTGCCTCCCAGTTGTTTGGAAAGCAAGTTCATCATGGTGAATGGGTTCATTGAGGGGGCAACTTTGTTTGCACCACTATCTACAAGCGTTATGAGGAAGTGGGTAGGGAATGATGCTGATCTTCTCTCTTGGGTGGGAGGGTCAGCTTGGGGGGAGCGAATCGCGGCCGCAGCCTGTCGTCGCCCGACTTTGTGCTCAGTTTGGTATTGCAGGATCTCTCTCTCAGTCTTGTTCTGGGGGCAGTCTTTGTGTCCCGTAGGGTGGCCGTTTACTTTGCAGTAAAAGCAGCGAGGTTCTTCGGATGGGCACGACAAGGGATCGTCTTGCTTATCCTGGTCGTCCTGGGAGCAGTGTGAGCATCTTTTTTTTCAGTTACAATTTTGGCTCTGGCAACAATGCATCGGACGTCTTTCGAAGGGTTTTACCTTGGTTTTGGCGTCAAAGAAAGGTATGTCTATGTAGTTAGGTGGGGTGGGGCAATTGAATTACAGCAGAAGGGCCGTTCTGGTGTTTCTTCTTAGTTTGATTTTTGGTGCGATTTTCGCTTCAACTATACATTCCTCGTATTGGACGAGTCCGGTGATGAATTCGTCTGAACGCATGGAAAAAGTTGGGTGTGGTATGATTTTGCATGGTTTTTCGCATATTCTGTTTCTGGAGAGTATTGTGTCACTTTGAAGTTTTGTGTCTACTTTAATGGTAAAGCTATCGTCACCGCTGGCGGTGGAGTTGAGAATTGGACGGCCAGTCAAGGAGCCCAGTTCTTCTTGTAGTTTATATGGGCAAATATCCGGTCTGTCATCGACATCAAATGTCATTTTCAAGTGTTTGGGGACTTTATGGCCGTTGTTGAAGAGGTTGTGGTCATCAAATCGTGTGTATTGTCTCCTCTGTGTTTTTTGGTGTTCGGGCGTTACGAGTTTCGGCTGGGAGGAGAGCGATGTTATCAGAAAGTGCAGAGGCGGAAGCACACGAACGGGTTACGGGTTCCCTGGCCTCTATCCTCTTCTTCAGCTCCTCCAGTCGGGCATTCATAGTTGCACAAAGGTTCTCGAGCTTAGTGAGACGTTCGCCGACTTCACTGGAGGGCGCCGTGCAGTCCTCTTTCTCCAGCTCGGGAAGGCCTATCATTTTGCATATCTTGTTCAGGGTATTCTGCATTCCGGTTATATTCGCATCCAGCTTCGAGACGCGTTCATTTGTGTCGTCGATTACGACCTGAATCAGGTCTCCTGTCGATGAGAAACTTCTTAGGGGCTCGTTTTTCTTTCTTGCAGACTTGTTTTAGTGCGACGCTCTGAAGGGGCCGTCAGCCTCTCTCCGATAGGGCATGGTCCTGCCCATGGTTTGGTCCGCGGCTTCTACCCGGGGTTCTGGGTAATGAAGGTGGGGCCTCCTTTACTTTCATTTCTGTTGTATATATGAATATATACACTAACTTAACTGGTCTTAAAACTAACCTTATATCTAGATTTTTTTTGCACCTTTTTTTTTTTGCACCCTTCTCTCTAACCGATTTTTTTGTTGCATTCTGCATTTCATTTGGTTTCAATTCTAAATTCACAAATTCCGGTGTCAGTGGGGGGGCTTACCTCTTTGTGCATCAGAATGGGGCATGTAGCTACAAACTGAATGGGGGGACGGTGGAGGGATCTTCTAACTCAAAACGTATTTACACAAGGGGACAAATCAATGTTGGTGGATAACAAGGACACCACGGGAAGGCGGGTGAGCCTGGATATTCTGAGGTGCCTTATTGCTTTTGCTCTAAAGAGATGATAGTCGATCTCTCCAATTTAGTTGAAAGCTTTTACCTTTACGAGACGATATTCTGTCTCGGAGCAATATTTGGCTTAAAGCAGTGACCGGCTCTTATTTTGATGCAGTAAAAAAAAATTCTATACCCTGGAAACTTGTAAACTTTGGAGCTTAGACGCGAAGAACAGTATGAGATGACAATTTCAAACTCAGTTAGTTGTCCGTCATTGGTAACGATACTGCCTCTGCGCAAAGCTTCAAAAAAGTGAAATAAAATCACAAAAACTCAGCCAATGCTTCTAAAAATTATTTGACACTTCAACCTTGTATAGGCACACATTGTGCACCATGAGGTCAAGTTTCATTGCCAAATTCCATGTACAAGTACCTTTAATTTGACATTTTGTTTTTTTCTGGACCACAAAAATTCCACGGATGAGCTAAAAATAGCTCACCTTTGGTGGGCTCTGCTCTCCTGGCTAAACCAATCACTTTTCTAGAGGAAACTTTTCTCAACCAAACTAGTTCACTTTACCATACTGTTAAACATAATGATTATTTGAAAGCATTGGGGCATTTCAAGTGTCCCAAACAGGGTACCATTTTACCTCAAATATTCACAAATTTGACCTAAAACTGACAGGTCAACTTGCATTTTTTTCATGAACTAAACAATTCATTCAAATTCAGTCAATGCCTAAAATCAAAAACTAAACAACTACATCAGGTCACAGGCTACATAAAAACTGCAACACAGCATAACATTTAGAAAATGTGCACATTTCTTTCAGATTAGGGGGGTCAATCTGAGGGCCTGAATGGCATTTTTTCAGTTCAAATCAAAATTATCACACATCACAACTAAATCATTAACCAAATCTCAACCAATGGACAGATTCCAAATGTGATTAGGCCATCAAGTGGGCAATTTTAGCAAGTATATTTCCCAAGAAAAAACACGAGTTTTGTATAAATAAAAAACATTAGGGGGGTCATTTTGAAATCACTAACATCTTCAAATCCACTTCTGAGTGAAATTGTGGCAGAGTCCACATGAATTTTTTCACCATTCAGAATGTCAACCATAATTCAATCAATGCATTGAATTTAATACAAACTAACTAGATCAGTTCACTAGAAACAGGGCTATGTTCTCAAATTGTAAAAAGTTGAAATTGGCCAATATTTTTTCGGATTCTTGATCTGGTATTGACTACGGAGGAGGATCGGGAGTTTTCTGTGGCGTTTTTGCCTCCTCTTCAGGGGTGCAACCATGCCCCTGTCTTGGTGGAGTATATCTTTCAGATGAATGATGTTGCAGGGGATCCTGGTTTGAAATCAGTTATGTGGTCTCGTGGTGATTACAGGAGCATGAGAGAGGTTTAAGAGGGTGTTGACTGGCATTACGAGTTTCTGTACGGCACTGTGGAGGAGAATTATAGTTTGTTTCAAGACAATTGTCCATTCACTTGGACAAGTTTGTTCCCACTCGAGACTCTGCTTCATGACCAAGCTGGTTGTGGGGCCCTTCTAGAGAACTGATGACCAGTAGATCTAGGGCTTGGGCGCAGTATAGGCTTTTGAGGGGGGAGCTTGGTAGGCGGCATGAGGAGGTGTTGGCGTCCTTGCAGAGATTTAGTGGGCTTCATTTTGAGTAGAGAAATTTTTCACGCCACAGCCAGTGTTTGTATGAGCAGATATTAGCAGACAACTTCTCTGTTACTCCCAAGATGTTTCACTCCTATATCAGAGGAAGAAAGAAGGGCTGTCCTTCTATTGGTCCTCTGAAGCTTCCATCTGGTGAGGTTGTTGCTGGTCAGAGAGACATGAGTCAGCTGTTTGTAGACTCTTTTGCGTCTGTTTTTGTGGATGCTGATCCTGCCGGCCCTTCTCCACATCAGTTTTTTCCTGGGCAATTTAATGGGATTTGTGTGACTAGACTGTTAGTTTCCTTGGTTCTGGGTGGTTTAGACTCATCTTCTGCCCCTGGACCTGATGGCATTCACCCTGGTCTTTTGAAGTCATGTTCTTGGCAGCTGTCATTGCCCTTGTTTCTAATTTTTGCAAAATTATTGGACCTGGGAGTTTTATCGGAGGCCTGGAAGGAATATCGTATTGTTCCTATATTCAAGTCTGGTTCAAGAAGTAACCCTCTCAATTACCAACCTGTGAGTCTCACTTCTGTTTGCTGTAAGGTGCTGGAGCGGGTTATTGTGTCCCAGTTGGTGTCTTTTCTGGAAGATTCTGGCATTTTGTCTGAGGGTCAATTTGGTTTCAGGGTTGGAAAGAGCACTGAAGGCCAAATTTTGCTTACTTATGGTGAGGTTGCTGATCGAGTAGATGAAGGAATGGTTGTTGATGTGGTCTTTCTGGATTTCTCTAAAGCGTTTGATGTGGTCAGTCACTCGGTTTTGTTGGACAAACTGAGATGTGTGGGTATTCTGGATGGACTGTTAGATTGGATTCGTAATTTTCTGATAGGAAGGCGAATGTGTGTTTCAGTGGGGGGAGTTGTCAGTGACTTCCGAGAGGTGACAAGTGGTGTGCCCCAGGGTTCTGTGCTGGGTCCGCTCTCGTTTCTGCTTTATGTCAATCATGTTGCAGCAGGTGTGGCTTGTGAGTGGAAGGCCTTTGCTGACGACTTCAAACTTTATTTGAGTTTCCCCGCGATGTACAAGCAGTTCGCCTGGGTGTGTCTTCCTTGCAGAGGGATCTGAATTTGGTGCAGTCTATGTTGTTGTCATGGAATCTCTTGTTGAACATTGACAAGTGTGTCTATATGCGTTTTTACAGGGGCCGTCTTGAATTGGAGCAGATTGATGATGGAACTGCTTATTATTTGAATGGTGTGGTAATTGAGCTTGTCAATTCCTTCAGGGACTTGGGAGTGCTTGTTGACTCAAGGCTGCGGTTCCATCTCCACGTGAGGAGTGTTGTAAGAAAGGCTTCTACTCTGGCGACCAGTCTGCTCCGCTTTACTGTCAATAGGAGTACTGTTTTCATGGTCTCTTTATTTATTACTCATATTAGACACATCTTGGACTACTGCTCATGTGTTTGGAATGTGGGATATTTGGGGGATCTGAGACTGTTGGAGTCTGTGAAGAGGAGGTGGACCAAGGAGATTGATGGGCTGGGTGGAGTGGACTATGGTGAGCGGCTCAAAGCAATGCAGTTGTTTTCTGGGAGGGGGAGGTTGTTGCGTTCTGATCTTGTAAAGTGTTGGAAGATTTTTCATTGTTCTGTTGATTCAGGTTTGTCTGCTCTGTTTGAGAGAGTTTCGGATGTTGGCACACGTGGGCATCCTTTAAAGCTGGTGGATCCTCGCTGTCAGACGGACTATAAAGATTCTTTAATTCTCGCTGTGTGCAGATTTGGAATCGGCTGCCCGCTTTGACTTTGTTTGTGTTGCCGACAGTTGTGTGCAGTTGTTGACTGTCTTCATTGTTTTTTTTTTCTTTGGACCTATTCAGCGCATTCCGACCAGCGTCCTGCTGCAGTACTTGTACCGTGCTGTTCATTTTGATTGCTGGCGCGCTGAGGTGTTCTGCCTTCCATGCCTGCGTGCCCTGTTGGCATGCTGTTGGGGCTGCGGGGAGGCTGCAAAGGTGAGATACAAAGGGGAGATGAGGGGAGGCAATCTGAGTGTCAGAATGGCACTGGAGGACTTAGTGTTGGACTTCAGTCATAATCTTACAATTCGGGCAACTTCCTTGCAACTTTTGCAGAATTTGTAACAGCAACCAGGAATTTTCCCAGTCACCAAAATAGCCAACCATGTTACCCGAGACCAGTTCACAAAGTCTTGCAGCCAGGCCACCATGGAAATTGACAAGTTGGCGCATCGCCCAGCACTTATTTAATCTTTAAGGATGACTATTTGTGACCAATAGTATATTTTTTTCCATTTTATTTTCTTGTTTTCTTACAGTTTTCTTCCCAAGTAGACAAATCATAAAATTGCCTGTAGCTATAGACTTCTGATCAATATGGATGACTACTGGGGACAGTTTTATCCTGATTGCTTTTCCAGTTTTCTTCCAGTCTTCTTTTCCAGGGTAGACTTGAAAAAAACTTAGAAGACAAATCATAAAAACACCTGTATAGATTTCCAATCAATATGTATGATTACTGGTGATAATTTTTTCTTTATTTTTTCCTGTTTTCTCTTCCAGGGTAGACTTAAATGAAAGGAAAGAAATTGAAAAATCACAAAACTGCCCCCATAGACATGCAATCAATATGGATGATTGCTGGAGACATTTTTTTCAGTTTTCTTCTTGTTTTTTTTTTTATGCAGGAACAACTGAAATCAAACTAAAAAATGGACAAATCACAAAATCGCCACCACGGATATGCGATCAATATGGATGACGATGTTGTTGTGTGGTCCTTTTTTTCATTTTTCATTTTTTTTTGTTAGCCTGTTTTCACAGAGACTATTTTTAATGTCTCTGGACATCTATTATTTTAAGTCTGCCACCTCTGCTTCTTGCTTTGTATTTTTTTGTTCATTGCATGTGTGCGTGTTGCTTATTAATTTGCTTGTTAATGTCTAAAATATGTAAACTATTGATCCCTATCTGCTGTTCATATTTGTTTAATGTTTTTCTTTCTGTCCCATTTGTTCTTGTTAAATTATTCATGCATGCATCAGTTGAAGTAAAAGCAGAGAGAGTTTCTGAGATCCCCCTACCCAGTCGGTGTTGGAGAAGCCTGTCTTCCGACCCACTTTGTTAATTTGTCTGCCCCACACTATCGCCCAAGAGCTGTCCACTTCATTGTCTGCCTTTATAGTTTTCACTCGGGATGAGTAGTGCAAGCATTTCCTATTTTCACATCTACATTTTCTTTCTGCATTGAAGTTCTACTATGCTTTTCCAAGTGACTGAGCGTCTTAATAATTGTGAAGTGTTATGCTGATATCAGTAGATGCACTTCAATTGAAATCATACACACTTAATCTGGCAGTACCAGCAACTTTTGAGTGTATTTGTTAAAGACTACTGTCAAATTTCTTTCTACTTTTATCGGTTCAGCAATAGCAAATAGGATTTGTCCAGCTTGCAATTGTTAGCCTGCTTGCGTGTATTCAGATTGTTTTGCTTTGCTTATGCTTGTTGTCCCCCTAGTCTGCAACCTCCTGTCATGTGTACCGGTACTGTATGAGCTACTTCTTTTCCAGCTTGCTCCCCAGCTCTGCTTGGTGCCAGTGCCTGGGTTCACAGCACAACTCTATCCTGTTGGGGATTGTGATGATCCATGGGGGAGGTAATTGCATTAAAGTGAATGACTTGTTGAGTGGGGGTGAAGTTTCTTGTATTTATGTGGTGTGTGTCCCATATCTGTTTTAGAAAGATATCAGGTTTGAGCATTTTTATTTTTTTGGATGAAGTATGCTTATCTCTGGCATAAGTACTCATGCACTTTGCTTGTTTTGTATGTTATAACAGCTATTGTGCATATGCAAAGTGAATTAAGTATGCTAGTAAGTGTGGCTGTACTGTGTGGTCTTGGTTGATTTCAGATGTAGAACTAGGTTGTAGCATCAATTGATGGTGAGATGGTTGTTTGGGGAGAGTGCTGGATCAGAGGTTGTCCATGACAGTAATCTAACAGGTCGCATTGTGTTCAGTTTTTACCAGCGTTCAAAGTGTTTCCCATTTTCCTTATGTACCTAAGTGTGGGTTTTCCCATTAGTAGTCATTATTAAATTGCGCTTTACTTTTATGCCTGTGATGGCAGAAGCGTTAAACTTTCGGCAAGGTGCAAAACTGACTGCTGTCTGTGATTATTGATTGATCTCTAAAGTATATTGCTTGTTTCCTCTTATATTGGGTTGCTTATAATGATGTTTATCTATGAGTTTAACATTCATGAACTTTTACTCATGATAGTGCTAACCTGTGAGTTTGTGATGGAGGTTAGCAGTGGTTTCACTTGACTGAGAAGCAAGAGTTCTACGTGGTTTTCATTGATCAATGGATGCATTCTTATGTTATACATATTCAGAGTTTAATAAGTGCATTTAATTGTATCAAGTGGTTGTGTCGTGGATATTATTGCCTACAGTTATAAATAATCTATTGTTGTATCACCCTATTATAATTTGACAAGTTTTAGTCAAACATTTCACCCTTATTAACTTTTTGCTGTGCATTATTTTTAGAGTACTGTTTTCCTGCCTATTCTGGCTGTGGAGGAAATGTTACAACCTTTGGTGAGGGTTAGTGGACCCTGCTGTTGCAGATATTGTTGGGGTAAATTTGTGATACCTGTACATAAGTCTAATTTCTGTGTTTTCAATTTCTAGATTGCACGGAGCAGCTGGTTCATTGAGAACCATTCTGTTGCCCCAGCTCTTCCCTTCTATTAGGTGTTTTTTTAAATTGGAAGTGCTATCGTTTGGCCAAATATTGCCAAGCTTTATAGTTGAAGCTGTTACAGCTGCTTTGCCCCATTTTACAAATAAAGCATTCATTTTCTCTGCTTTCTTCAATTCCACCCTCTGCAATGGTCCCCAAAATTATAAATTTCTGAGGTAGACCAGGCCTAGAACTGTTAGCTAGGGAACCCAGAAGAGTAGCGCCACACAACTTCAACTATTGGTGACATTATTTTAAAATTTTCTTCCCATTTTCTTATCCAGGGCAGACTTAAAAAAACTTGACAAATAGAAAATCCTCAAATCAACACCACCAATTTGTGTTCAAAACAGATGACTACTGGTGACAATTGTTGTTACTTTTTCCCGTATTCTTTTCCAGGGCAGACTTGAAAACTGAAGAAATAGAGAAATCAACTAAACGACAACACAGATTTGCGACTGATATGTATGACTACTGGTAACAATTTTTGTTGTACATTTTTCCATTTCCTTTCTGTTATCTTCTTCAGAGCAGAACTAAAAAACCTGAAAACATCAACAAATCACCATAAACTTTTGGTCACCATAGATGATTATAGATGACTACATAAGTGGTGCAGTGAACCCAAACTAGAATTTTGATCTACAATGAATACTAATGTTATCACATATTCAAAATCTGCCCCGGACGGACCAAACCTGGTGGTAAGAATTTGTCCCACTCACCTTACGCTCTGTGAGTGTTTCTTGCCTTCAGTATCAAACACCCTTGATATCCAAAGATTGCTATATTATCAAGAATTTGAAAGCTTCCCAAAACAGATGTGCACATCAATCCTACCGCAGATTTTTTTTTGATTGACATGTCCGACAAGTGCGATATGTGCAACTGTGCACAACACACTACATTTTTATAAGCAGATGAAGGTTATTGTGAAGTGCTTTGCAGCCAGGTGTTGCATACCAGTTTATAATGTCCTTCAGCCGGTCTATGGACAACATGGTGTGGGCCGCACCGATGCATAAGTTCCTTAAATAAGACTCAATGATCTCCGAGTATTTTTCTCAATGTGGATGACTTCTGGTGATGAAATATTGTCATTTAATTAATTTTTTCCTAACATTAATTTATATTAAAACTTTGAATCCCAACAATTGCCACCCTAGTTTTTTAGCATCATGGATGAATATTAGTGATTAATATTTCTTACATCTATAAATTTCATAGGAGTAACATCTTCAAAATCTCATAAACAGCACCGTAGACTTTTGGTCATAATGGAGACAATTTTTTTTTTGGTGTGATCTTTTTTGAATGATTCAAATTTGGAGAAATAAAAAAGGAGGGAATATAGGTTTTCTTCAGGTCAATATGGACAAAACTGATCAGCATTTTTTTCTACATCTGTAATTTTCTTCATAGCTACATAGTACAAGTGTTTGCTTGGAATATTTTGAACACTACATCATGTTTCCATTGTCTAAAAGGGTATAATTATCATGTCTAAAAACTGGGAGTTATGACAATTGGACTACTACTAACTACTACAACTACTATTACAACTATTACAATTATTACTACTACTTCTACAACTAATTACTACTACAACAAATTACTAGTACTACAAGTACAGCTAATAAAGTACAAGATTTTATACCATGACTCGGGGCTCACTAGTTTTATAATGAACCGATGTCCAGAACACATGGTGAAAAGTCTTGGCCTAAGTGTTGACTTATGTTTGACACCCAGAAACGATTTTTTTAAATTATATTTTGATAATAAGATAATACCTTACCTAGCATGCCTTGTATTCGTGTTAATGCAATTAGTTTGCTATAGAATTGAAGAAATACATTTGTACTTGATTTATTGTACGGTAAAAAATATCACTTTCATAATATTTGCTTGTTTACAAATTCTTTAGGGTCATAGCTACTGCCAAGGATATGAAAATCTTTTATGCAACTTGCCTAAAGGCTACAATATATCTTTTTGATTTGAGGCTCATTTCCACCGGAGCCTCAACATGAGTCATAATAGGCTACCCCATAGGGCGCAACCGTCATTGATTCAGGTAAGTTTGCACGGCCTCGCAGGTGAAAATATTAATCTTGTCAAGATGAAATAAAGTGCATATTTCAATTGTATCAAATTCGCATACTAGCGCGTACAAAAGAGTTGAAAATTAACGCGTATCTTCGTCAATGTATTGTTATCTATGTGCGAAATGGGGTGGAGAGACTGCCTCACATGCACAGGTGTTTGAGGTTTAGACAGCTTCGTATAGTCCGGTGTTTTCCGAAAGCTATGAGCTTTTTTTGGTAAGTTGGGTTGGTGAGTAGGCTTTGCAGGTTGCACGGGGGATCTATGAAAGCTCCTCGGGCTGCCGCGAGTGCGTTGCAATCCGTCAGTAAGTGTTTCACGCTGACAGTCACTTGATGGCAACAGAGGCAAGGAGGCGCGTTTGGTCGTGTGCCGACATCCATCAGGTGGTTGTGAGTTATCCATGTGTGTCCCGTGCACAGACGGTTGATAAACACTTGGTATTTTCTGTCCACTCTGTTGCCACATTTGATCCCATCGGGATAATATATGGGAGTTGATAATAGCAAACCAGTCCCGGTAATATATTGCGAAAAATTGTTCTTGGCGAGTAGATGCCAGTTCAGCAGGTGAGTTCGCAAGTTCGTTTCCTCTTATTCCCGCATGTCCGAGGATCAAGCAGAATTCAACTGCCTGACCCGTCTCGGACATCACGAAGAGATCGTGCTGCATTTCACGTAGAACGGGATGCTTGTAGTGCAGTGTTTCAAGTTGGGTGAGCAGACACTCAGACTGTTTGAAAATACGACGTATTTGGGGAAGCTATCTGTTTTGGCAATAGAGATAGCTAGTTCGAGTGCGTGGAGCTGAGCAGAAAACACGAGGCCTCTTATGGGAGGGTGGCTGAGAGTGGGATGTCCCCGCACACAGCGGGCGCTCCCCCTCCGTCAGCGGTTTCGGAGCAGTCAGTGTATAAATGGCGGTGCTCTAAATATTCTTCCTCAAGTAGTCTTCGGAATTCCTGCCGGTACGCGTAGGTTGGAGTATTCGCTTTAGGGTACACTTGCAGGTCTATGTTGACCGGTGGTGTGTTGATCATCCATGTTGGTGTGTTGATTTGAAAAATTCGGTAGGAGAATGAAGGCCTAATTGCTTTACGATTGATGTTCAGCGAGGTCAGCAAGTTGTCAACACGTAGGGAAAACGGTGGGCATATATTATTTTTAACCGCGAAAAGGCGCTTATCGGATATGTTGGTGATGTGGCTGATTGCCGGGTTGTTGATTAGACTTCTAGTCTTGAAATAGTATCGTAGCGAAAGTTTGTCTCGCCGGAGCGGAAGTGGAAGTTCGATAGCAAGCACGTCGAGAGATTCGATTGGGGTGGAACGGAACGCGCCGGTTGTGATACGCAAAACATTGTTTGCGCACAACTTAGCTCTTTAGTGCTAGGAGGTTCGGCCGGTACCCCCTCAACATACACTCTGGGTGACGAGTGCAGTCCGAGGATCCGTTGTCAGCAGCAGGGCTCGACAGTTTTCACTGGGTTACTTCCGCCGCCTCATAATGACCGGGCCCCCTCAACCCACGACCATCCCGACATCGGGATGCCAAGGGCGGGAAAACACATCAGAGCAGCGTCAAAATCAACCATTCACAACCATTCTTCACTCACGCCTGTTCATTGCACGCTCTCTCGCCACCTCCACATTCAAGTCTCTCCTTCCCAACGCCTGCTTCACACCATCCATCCACCCAAACTTCGGTCTACCTCTAGGCCTGCGACCACTATCCTCCGCATTCATCACCCTTTTCACCAATCTCCCTTCATCCATCCTCTCCATGTTCTGATTCGAACCACGTCGTTGGTGATCCGGTGTCTCAGCGTTACTCCAGCCACACAAGGCCCAGGAATTTTATCGTTTCTTTGTAAACTAGAGGAGTGTTGTGCAGCGTTAGGGCTGGTTTAAAGTTAACCGGGCACATGAGTCAAGTGCATGCTATTAGTTCTAGAGGGTGAGAATCGGAATCCGTTTAGGGAAGCCCAGTTCCCGGCTAGGTTTGAGGCACTTCTGGAGTTCATGTTGAATTGTTATGAAGCTGGGGTGTTTGTAGCTTATTTGTAGGTCGTCCACGTATAGTGATGAGAGCAGTCTTCCGTCTTGGTCAAGAATGTCTGCTAACTGATCGATTTTAAGGATAAAAAGAGTGACACTGAGGATGCTTCTCTGGGGACGCCCATTTCTTGCGGATATGACGGGGACAGTGTTGCCAACTTTGACCCTGAAGGTGCGGTTTTGTAGAAATTACTGGATGAAAGGTGGTAGGCGGCCTCTCAAACCTTTACGGTGGAGATCCTTCATGATCCCATATTTCCACGTAGTGTTCTATGCTTTTTCAACATCGAAAAATATGGAAACCACATTTTCTCTTCAGACGAAGGCCTGTCTAATGTCTGATTCTAGTCGTACGAGGTGATCCGCTGTGGAGTGGCGCTTACGGCCACCGCACTGGATGTTGTTAAGGTCTGCATGCATTTGAAATTAGTCAACTAGGAGTGAGTTTAACATTATTTTCACAGTCATGAATAGGACGCTACTTAGTGCAATGGGACGATAGTTTTCCGGGTTTGGGTAGTGGGATAATTACGGATTCCCGCCACTGATTGGGAAAGAATGAATTTGAATACAACAAATTGAACACATTTAGTAAGTGCTGGAGAGCGTTATCAGGAAACTGTCTGATCGTATTGATGTGCACTTGGTCCGGCCCGGGTGAAGTTTCAAGAGTTTGGTCGATAGCATATTGTAATTCATGGAGTGAGAAAGGTTTGTTGTAAAAATTTTCACTTGCGAAAGTGAAGTCGATGTGCTCACTTTCTCTTAGGATCTTTTCATGTTGGAAAGAAGCCGGTTAATTTATCGATTGCAATATTTAGCTGAAAGTCTGAGCTTGTTTGTCCGCGATGTCTGCGTGTGAAGAATAGACAGTATGTGGATAGGTCGCTCGGGGCGACCTTGGATCCGTCTGATTCTTTTCCAAACTTGGGAAAGAGGGGCGTTTTGATTGATTGTATTAACTAATTGGGTCCAGCTTTCTCGCTTCTTTTCCACGCTAAGTTTGTGGAACACGACAGTTACCCTTTTCCAGGCTATTCGGTTCCTGGTGGAACGTGCACGGCGGAAGGCCCCGTATATCCTGTCCCGCTGTTCCTTTGCTTCTTGCACCTCCGGGCACCACCAAGGTTTTGGGAAAACGATTGAGGGTAAATATTGAAGAATGCATGCGACAGCTGCACTTTCGAATTTCTTGCATAGATTTATGACAAGGTCGCGCTCTGAAATGTCTTCGGGAAGGCCCCCCATATCGTCCCATGCGACATGTGTCGAGTATTCCTCCTAGCTGGCTTTCCGGTAGGTGAATCGTGGTTCTTGAGCGTCGGGATTGTTTAGTCGGTGAGAATTGAGCGATATGATCACTGGGTTGTAATCACCGTCATGTATTGAAAGCAGGACTCTCCAAACGAGTTGGGGAGCTCAAGTGGGGGAAAGATTGATAAATCGATGACGGTTTCACTTTCGAGGGTGATCCGTGTGGGTTGTCCGTCGTTGAGAAGGACCAGGTTGTGGGTGTCTATGGCGTTGGCCATTATCACTCCCCTGGGGTCTGTTCTCACGCATCCCCACAGTTCGTGGTAGCTGTTGAAGTCTTCAAGAAGGAGTACGGGATGATGCAGTTGGTAAAGCCGATCGGTCATTAGTGCCTCAGTGAGGTCGTGGTTTCGTGACGAGTAGATAGATACCACTGTAATTGGTCTCGAGATACATACCTTCACTGCGACAACTTGGCATTCTGTTCTCAGAGGAAAGAGGTGATGAGGTATGCTTTGATTGGTCATAAGTGCCACTCAGCCGTGTGCGACGGTGTGTGACATATTGAGGGATTGTGAAGGTGGCTGTGTCACGGAGTTTGATCTCCTGGAGGCCTATCACCAGAGGTTTATGGGTGGAGATTAGCAATAATAATTCAGCTTTCTTGCTTTCAAGTCCCTGGCAATCTCACTGAAGAATTGTATTGTTGTTCATTTCGGATCTGTTTCACGCCCAGATCTTGATGACCTGGAGCGGTCGCGTGGTTTGTAGGAACTTTCGTGGTGTTCGTGTCTATGAGGCACAGGTGTCCAAGATCGAGAGAGTTAACAAAAACGTCCGTTTTCTGTAGAACATGACCTCCTAGACTCACTGCGTTCTCGGAAGACGAGGAAGTGCGACCGTTGTAGTTGCTTCTTGAGCGAGTGCGTTTCCCTTACATGGAGGTTCTTTCATATATTATGATGGGCTGAGTGGTAGTCGTTGGGATATTCGAGTCGAGTGCGGTGCATGGTCGATCAGTGGTTTCGGGTATCAGTTCTTCGTTGAAGATTTTCAACGCGTCCTCGAGCAGGCGATGGTCGTTCTCACTTGTGAGATGTTCTGGTGTCGGGCATGTTAGTTGAGGGTTGAATACCTCACTTTGGTTTTCGCTGGGTACGATGGCAGTTAAGACGGAAAGAAGCCGTTCAACGCTCTGATCGAGGCGAGCTGTGTCTGGTGGACTGTTGCTAATCTTTTTGCTTCGAGGCGAGAAGGCGTCGTGTGCCCCGCGGTCGTCGTCGGAGGAATCTTCGTCTCTTCTCATTTTGACTTTCGGGTTATAAGACCTCTCCTCATGGTCCCGTGGTCGACCGAGGCAGCATCCATCGCAGTGCTCTCATGGGCACTGGTGGATTCGTTGCTTGGGACGCCCGCCTCTATAATGAGGGCGGTCGCTGGGCTGGTTGTGTTATTGTTAGTACTGGAGAGGGATGTTGCGGTCATGGTGATAGGTTGTGTTGACGGTACGCGAGTGTCGTCTGGTGGGGTAGACTTAGTTGTAGATTTAACTGCTTTGGCGTTTTTAAATTACAACAGTTAGGATTTTCGTCATAAAAGATTGGCTCGTTTTCGTGAGACTCTGCGGTCATTTTGTATGATTGTCATGGAGGCATGAGCTCCTGCCTCATGGAGGCATGAGCAGTACTAGCACATGCCTCATGGAGGCATGAGCAGTACTAGCAGTTAGGTTGGTGGGCTGTGCAGTCTTTTTGGTCATGCTTGCGGCGCACCTCTTACAGCGTTGGGGTATGTATGGCTGGCAGTATTTGATGACGTGGCCGTGTTCCAGGCCCTTTGTGCACATAGCAGGTCATGTCGCCACTGGGTAAGTTCTTATTTTCCCCTGTTCGCCCGGGATTACTATGAATTCCGGTGCGTCACGTCCTGGGAAAGTGATTTGATAAGCAGTGGTGTGGATGTTTTGTGGTTTGATCCATTTTGCTGGGAAACGTTGGTGACGCCGTAATCCTTTGCTAAGCCTGCTGCAAAAGCACTTAGCTGGGTCAGTTTTGGGAGTGTAGTTGGAAGTGTATATAATTCGTCTTGTAGCATTAAAGAACGGATGTATTTCGACAGTTACTTTGTTTTTTGTTCATTTTGTTAATCCTTTGTATAGCGTTACTTTGCTCGATATATACAACGTGAGCCAGATACTTCTTTGCCTGTCGGTTTATGTTTATCGGTCTGCCTCCCAGTTGTTTGGAGAGCGAGTTCATCATGGTGAATGGGTTCATTGAGGGCGCAACTTTTTTGCACCGCTATCTACAAGCGTCATGAGGAAGTGGGTAGAAAATGATGCTGATCTTCTCTCCTGGGTGGGAGGGTCAGCCTGAGGGAAACGAATCGCGGCCGCAGCATCTCGTCGCCCGACTTTGTGCTCCGTTTGGTATTGCAGGATCTCCCTTTCAGTCTTGTCCTGAGGGGCAATCTCCGTGTCCCGTTAGGTGGCCGTTTACTTTGCAGTAAAAGCAGTGAGATTCTTCGAATGGGCACGACAAATGGGTCGTCCCGTTTATCGTGGTCGTCTTGGGAGCAGTGTGAGCATCTCTGCTTGCCGTGGCAATCTCTGCTCGTGTGTCCGTATTTCTGGCATTTATAGCATCGAATCGGACGTCTTTCAAAGGGTGTAACCTTAATTTTGGCGTCAAAGAAAGGTATGTCAATGTAGTTAGGTGAGGTGGGCACTTGAATTTAAGCAGAAGGGCCGTGGTGGTGTTTCTTTTTGGTTTGACTTTTGGAGCGATTTTTGCTTCAACTATACATTCCTCGTATTGGACGAGTCCGGTGATGAACTAGTCTGCTTCATCACTCGGGAGACCCTCGATGTAAATCAGGCCTGAACTCGTGGAAAAAGTTGGGTGTGGTATGATTTTGCAAGGCTTCTTGCATATTCTGGTTTCGGAGAGTATAGTGTAACTTTGAAGTTTTGTGTCTACTTTAATGGTGAAGCTGTCGTCACCGCAGGCGATGATGTTGAGAATTGGACAGCCAGTCATGAAGTCTAGTTCTTCTCGTAGTTTATATTGGCAAATATCCGGTCCGTCATGGACATCAGATGTAATTTTCAAGTGTTCGGGGAATTTAGGGCCGTTGTTGAATAGGTTGTGGTCACCAAATCGAGTGTATTGTCTCCTCTTCACGTTTCTTGGTGTTCGGGCGTTATGAGTTTTGACTGGGAGGAGAGCGATGTTATCAGAGAGGTCAGAGGCGGAAGCACACGAGCAGGTTGCGGGTTCCCCGGCCTCTATCCTCTTCATCAGCTCATCCAGTCGGGAGTTCATAGTTGCAAAAAAGTTCTCGAGATTAGTGAGACGTTCACAGATTTCTCTGGACGGCGCCGAGCAGTCCTCAGTCTACAGCTCGGGAAGGCCCATCATTTTGCTTATCCTGCCTAGGACATTTTGCATTCCGATCATATTCGCGTACAGATTCGAGAAGCGTTCAGTTATGTCATTGGCAGCAACTTGAGTCAGGTCTCCTGTTGATGAGAAAGTCATTTCTAATAGGATCATCAGACCATTCCATGTTCCATTTATTTTGCACAGCTCTTCTAATCGCTGGGTAAATGTCTTTATATGGAAGTGTCGCGCTGCTTCGTCCGCCCGCTAATTGCCCACCACCCAGTGGTGCGGAACCCAGCACAAACAAACGTTCTTGTTTCGGGAGGACAATCGTACAAGCCAGCGCAAAATTGCTGGAACGACAGGTTGGCAATTGTTGAAGATCTCCAGGGTTCGAAGCGCACTGAGCGAATCACTGAAGACCAAGATATTGGCATCTGGAAGAGTATCGGCCCCCAAGAGGACGCCGGCAATGGCCGTGCAGTGGAAACTGACGCTGATGGCGGGAGTCTATTAGTGACAACACGCCCGGGGAGTACAGCTGTACAGTCAACAGCATCCTTGTCTTTCGATCCATCGATGAAGATATGCAAGCTAACAGCGTGATGAGCCTCCGCATGGGCTATAAACATTGCTCAAAGATTTTGGGGTGCAACATCTGCCTTTCGGCCAGTAAAATATTGAGGGCAGAGTATATTTTCTGGTATACGACAGATGGGAATAGCATCCCGCGTGAGAGGGTCCACCATGATACATGGTAGCCCAAGCTCAACAGTAAGGAGCTCAATACGCTGTGAGAAGCTCGAGAAAGGGGCCAGATTGTGGTACATGTAGGAGAGGTGGGGCGTGCGAGAACATGGCAATATAATTGGAGGTCATTTTGTTTTCGTCGCAGGGCATGACTAGGATCCCCAGTTTACAAAGGCTGACAATAGGGTTGGAGCAGACTGCTCCAGTACAAGCGCGAAGGGTGTCATTGTGAACTGGTTCAAGTGTTTTGAGAATATTTGATTTTGCGGAGCCGTAGACCACGCACGCTCCCTTAGTCCAGTTTGGACCAGATGTTGTTCTGTCTACAGTTTGCACCCCAGGTGAAGTGCAATGCGATCCAAAGAAAGACAAATCGCTGTAAGCAGTCTATCTTGAGCTGCTTGACGTGGTACTTCCAAGTTAGTTTCTGGTCGAATATTAGTCCTAGAAAGTATTTTCCTAGAAAGGAGACTGTAGGTAGGAAAGGGATCATTTCTCCATTGAGTCTGAGGTCAGGTTTGTGTGTGTGCAAGACCGATGGATATGAAATGCACAAATTTTGCTTCTAAATATTGTAAAGCCTCGGAATTCTGTCCAGGCAACCACCTGGGCAATTGCACTCTGAAGCTGGCGTTGGAGTTGGGACACAACTGGCGCCGATGCGTTTATCATAAAGTTGTCAACGTACAAAGACCCACTCTTGGAGGGAGGGATCACTCCTATGATCCCATCAATGGCAATCGCCTATGGAGTACACACAAAGATGCTACCTTGGTGGACCCCCTTCATCTTGGGTTTTTATATCCAAAATGTAAAAGCGGATTTTGACCCGGAGAACTCTCCGCCGGAGGAAGTTCTGAATGAAAAATGCCAAGTGATCTCAGAGTCCCATCTGGTGGATCACTCTGAGGATGCTATAGCACCAGATTGTATCATATGCTTTCTCAAGGTCAAAGAAAATGCAAACATTTTATTGCTTGCAGTCCAAGGCACCTTGGATATCAGTCACAACATGTAGCTAATAATGCATCTTGCGCTGATAGCACCTTTCAAAATCATAATTGTTATGGAGAAAGTAGTGAATTTGCTTCCGTTGCCAAGTCAGTTGGGCATTCACAGCATATGCAAATAAAGCTAATCAAAGATTGTCTATTTCATTACATTCAAACTTGATGCTTCCAAGACTAAATATGAAACTTCATGTGTTGCGGGCAGAAAAGTTTTGCCACCATCAGTACTACCTAAATTAGTAACAAAGCCTAATTATAAATCAATGACCAAATTTTTGCTTCAGCAGATTGGATATACATCAGCCTAGGTTGGCTCCAACATTTAGCTATAACTGGCAATAACAAATAGAATCATTAGCAAATAAACCAATGAATTACTCAACATAACAAGCACATCAAACACCAGTAGTAAAGATCATAATCAGATATAACTGGTAGCTATATACAGATGTTGATCAACTACAAATAACATGGAGTAATAAAGTTGAGTTAGGTGGACACAACACATCCATTCATAATTAGAAGAAACTGTCACTGACAGTCCCATAAAAATAAATATCTAAGTAAGCAATTACCTTGCACAGTGTAAGTCTTGCCAGAATTAGTAGCTCCATAGGTGAAGAGTAAACAATTCTGTCCGTTGATAAATTTGCCGACCATTGCCTTGGTAGTGCAGTCAAATAGCTCAACTTGACTTGTCATTGGGCCATACACGTGTGAAAATGAGAACCTGAAAAGATAAAATAATAAACAAGTTTCTGCCGCAGCTGGAGAATCATTTCTCTAACCATTGTTTAACTTATAATGATAAACATGATTAATCTCATTTACTTGACATTTGCATGTGTGCTCATATGCACATGGTGTGCGTGTGTGCACCACAATCTGCCTTTTCTTGATTACCGCACAACCCCTAAAATGACCTCGGGAGGGTCAAGGCTCACAGCGGGTTACAACGTTAAACAACACCAAGAGCATAGTACAGTCCCTCACGCTGCTTCCATCATAAAAAGCTACAGGTAGCATGATACTTCAAACTCTTGCAAATGCCACTGTATACATGGATAGAACTACATCTCAGGTTCTCCTTGAGGTAATTGTGTGCACCATTCCATCTCAACAAGATGGGCAAACTTCAGAACTCCTCCCCTAGCAGAATGATTCTAGAAAAAAATTACCAATGATGTGCTGCATGGTATGCACCCTTGAAAGAAAAGAACTACAGGCTAAGAAAATAATTGAAAGTTCTAAAAAAATTCATTTGAGGTGATGGAGTCTGATATAAAGATCTATATTTGAAGCACTCATGAAAGACTATAAATAATATATAACATAGCATTATTAATTTAAAACTGAAGGAGGGGGCACCATTACATTCAAAAGCTTTATATTTCTAAAACTTTTCAAGAATTTCTACTTCCTTGCACTGTGTTGAAAGCAAGCAATAAAATGGCCAATTCAGAGGATAATTTTGATTTAACAAACAGATTTGAGAATGGAAAAAGCAGACCTCTGCATATGCTCCTGGTCTTCCATTTAGGTCATCAAGCAAAGGGATTATTGCAGTATTGAAAAACACTTGGAATTTTGATATGCAGGCTCAGGTAAAAGATGGGGAATAAGACCTGCTAAATGGCCAAGTTGAGAGTTTGATTAAATAAAACGAGACTTACTAAAAAAATACAATGCTGAGCTTTGTGCATTCTTTTTTTTTTATTTAATGCATAATGCATCAAAAATCCAGAAATTATTGCCAATACAGATGCATGGCCAATAGCAAACTGCATCTTGCACTTCTCTCATGCACTTGCACGCAAACCTAACTTCAACCCAGAAGCACCAGTCCAGCCAGGAGCCCACACCAAACACTTCAGGTCAGGAGTGTAGTTGGAGATTGTTGCCAGCAGAAGGGCTTAACAGTTTTCACTGGTTTATCTAAGCTGCATCATTGATGGCAAGCCCATCCACACCAATGTTCATCTCAACAAGAGCCGTTGGTGGATAAGTGACTCGTGGCCTTGTCAAAACTCAGAATAATTTTGTACTCTGACATATGTTTTGCATGCTTGTTTGGTGCTTCTGTTACCAGGAAAACAAAAAATCATTGATTATAGCCCAAACCATATGTCTCAGCTTTGCTAACATTTTTCAGCTCCAAATTGTTCATGAATTACTTAATAATTGTCTCAAGTTTTGTTCAATTAAATTATAATTTCTGTTCTTTTCAGAGCCTTTTGCCCCATTATATTGCCAGTATTTTTGTGTGCACATGCTCTTTTTCAGTAGCTATAATATCAGTCCACTCCTTAGTGAGATAACTTTCTCACCTAGGTAAGTGTATAGCTAGCTAAAGTTTTTATGCTTTGCTTGCTCATGGTGGGTTATTTCAAGTTTATTTTTCATTCTTCAATTTCTATCATCCATTTATCATTAGTTTTATCGTTAACCTCATTTCAATGTGGCCATAGATACATTAACTTTCATATTCATTTACATTATTGATCAAACTATCAGTGATAGTATCCTTATTATTCTCAGCTTCAGTTTACTGTCAAGTATTCAGTACAGATACATACAGAAACAGACACTAGGCCACTCATATCACTTAGCCCTTTTGAACAGAAGGGTCCGGCCAGGAGACCCCAAAACACATCCTCCTGGTCATGAGTGCGGTCAGAGGTAAGTGTTGGCAGCAGGGTCCGACAGTGACTAGTTTACCCCTGCCCCGTCATGATGACCGGGATCCTTGCCCACGACCATCCCGCCTCTCAACAAGATGCCAAGGGCAGGAAAGCTCTTCAGAGCAGTGCCAAAAATCATCCATCCACAATCATTCTCCACTCATGTCTATTCATTGCAATCTCTTGCTATGACCACTGAAGGCTTTCCTTCCCAGAGCCCGCTTCACACCATCAATCCACTCAAACTTTGGTCTTCCTCACCCTTTTCAACAATCCCCCTTCATCCACATCCTCACCATGTGAGCAAACCATATCAGAACATGCAAATCAGCTCTGCTTCCTAACTTCTTCACCAACCCCCTTTTAGCTGGCACCACGTTGTTATTGATCCCGTCTTGCAGCATCCCACCAGACATGCTCCTCAAACATTTAATCTCGAAGACATTCAGCCTTCTTCTCTCTTCTGGTCTCACTCCCCAAGTCTTTGCCCCTTAGAGCACACTGGGGACAATTGCCCCCTCATACAGCTTTCTCATTGCTTCAATCCCCAATGACCTACAACTCATTACACTCTTCAGTGCACCCAGCACTTTACACCTTTCCTTCACTAGCAATTTCACTCCAGTTTCCAATAGTTCTGTCTTCTCCACATGGAAGCCCAGATACCTGAAACACTGTACTTCCTCCTATAACTTTCTATTTAAGAGGACACATACTCTGCTTACATCAACATTCCTTGAGCATCTCATTACTTTACTTTTACCCTAGTTCACTTGAGGCTTCCTCCTCTCATACACTACCAAACTCCAGACTGGGACAAATACACAATATCTACAGAAACCGTCCAACAAGACTTTGACATCACCCAATGGCTATACATCCATCAACATGGCCACAAAACACTTCACAGCAGTGCTTACCCACACAGACAGGCAACACATACCCACCGGGCTTGTTCCTGAGGTTCAACCCAGCTTTCACCGGCCGTACAAAGCGCAAGATTCAGCAGCAAAATTATCTCATAATTTACCCTTCACTAATGACCAAATCACACAGATTCAAATCCTAAACCCAGAAATAGATGCAGGTATTTGTGAGCAACAGACTAACCTATGTCGGGATGTGCTTGCAAACACAAACTTCCGAACCTCACCATCAAATTTATGGAAACTCATTAGAAGCCTCAACAACAAATACACAAACCACATGGACACACATGAGGCAATTCTACCACCAAACCCCCACATCATCCCATTAGACCAACAACAAGAGGACATACTCAACAAACACTACGCAAACACCTGCCATCTACCACACCATCCAGACAATAGGATACTCAAACAGTTACACAAATTACAGATCGACCCAAACAAACATTGAACCTCCTTACACACCAGCCATGACCATAGCCGCCATCTGTCAGACTAAATACTTATCAGCAACAGGTCCAACAGGTCCAGGTCCTTACAACATCGTGACCTTCACAGACATCTTGGACTTTTCCATACTATGCAATACAATACCCGAAACCTGGAAATGAGAAAAATCATACCCATCCTGAAACCCAACAAAGCTCCCACAGATCCAGCTACATACAGACCCAATTCTCTTCTCCCGAACCTCTCAAAAATCTTGGACATTGGTTCTAAACAAGATTAATATCCACATCCCACTCTCCTCTACACAACAAGTGTTGAGTCCTGAAACAGGACTCAACACTTGACAACCACTCTCCTCACCAACCTCACCCAGACCATCCATGAAGGCCTGAATGAAAATAAGCCAGCAAAACAAACCCTGGTAAGCACTATTGACTAAGTAAGGCCTTCCACACAGTTTCATGACACATCCTCATAAACAAAATACTGAACACACAGATACAACCAAACTACAAGAAATGGATTGCTAATTTCCTCACAGGCAGACAAGCACACACTGCCTATAATAACAAGCCATTCCATACCCGCCACTTCCCCAATAGTGTCCCACAGGGCTCTGTCCTTTCCCTCTCTTTTTTCAACCCCTTCATGCCTGACCTGCCAAATCCAACAGAACCCAACACCTATATCAGCTCATATGCGAACGACCTCACAATAATCACCCAACACCACAAATGGCTGCTGGATAACAGAATTAGGGGTCTGCCGGCAAGTCTTCCCTAACATTATTAACGCCAGACAACAGTGAACCCCATGTTATGCATAACAACACTCCCATACCCCACAGTCCCACTACCACAACCCTTGGAGTAAATTATGATACGGGGATGACATTCAAACCTCACACAAACAACATTGGGGCTAAAGCCATTTCAAGACTGAATGTGTCCCTGGTGTTACCCCAACCACCTACGGTCACTCCAAGGAATTGATTACAACACTATTCAAACAATATATGAGGCCCATAAACTCCTACGCAAATACCGCCTGGTCCTCCAACCATGCACCCACACATTAATTCCTTACAAAGAATATAAAACACTGCCTTGTGCATCGCAACAGGCTGTACACAAGGCACACCAATTTCCTACCTGCCAAGATAGGAAGGTACATCCTCCCTTTCAAACATCAACTTGAAATGAGAGGGTCTCAATTTTTTTTTAGAAGATTGTAGACCAAAACCATCCCTGTCACCTTCTACTGAACCCCCCCTCAAACAAACAGACACCCACACAACACACCAGCAACACACTTTGGTCATCACCACAAGACCATTATTTGTCCTATAGACAACACATCCATGCACAAACAGGTACACACACAATTCACAGCCCTTGCATTGGGCAAACAGAGTTAACACAGTCCTGAGGTGGACATGGAGGAGTTGGGATTGCCTAGAGGTGACCAGGTCCACCTGTCGTAGCTGAGGTGCGGGCATCATACGGCAATCCAGTCATACCAGCATAGACTGAGGAATGTTCCTTCCGACCTTTGTTTGCAATGCAGGGGTTTGTTCAATATGGTCAAGCACGTCATGACACCAGGCCCAGCCAAAGCACCTGGGCGACTTGACAACAATATCACGTTGATGCGTGTGCTGTGAGAACGCCCATGAGACAGCATTAACTTCCTCAGGGATGTAGGCATAATAAAAATGCCTGCATCTGCTAAAACCTCCACAACATGCACATGTTGGTGGGTTCATGGGCTTCGGATTGTGCGCTGGCTCTGGCTCCTCTATTGCAGGGGGAGTTGGGGTTGAGCAACAACAACCACCAAACTCCGAAATTAGCCTACACAGCTTCTCCTCTGAATCTGCCACCAGTGCCGTATCATCCGCAAATAGTAACTGGCTCAGCTGCCAACTTTGCCCATTTGTTTCCAACAGCTTGAAGCCACAACCCAATACACTTGCCATCACCTCCCTGACCACTTCATCTATGTAGAAATTGAACAGCTGGGGAGACATACCACAGCTTTGTCTCAGACCCACTTTCACTGTAAACCCATCACTCACCTTGTTCCCATTGACACATGCTCTGCTGTTAACATAGAAACTTTGAAATGCTTCAGACAGATTTTTGCCAACTCCATACAAATGCAACACCATCCACAGCGCTTCCTTGTCAACCCTGTTGTAGGACTTTTCCAAGTCCATGAAGGCCCAGAGCACATCCTTTCCCTTTGCAAGGTACTTACTTCTCTCAGACTTGTCTTAGTGCAAAAATCTGATCGCCACACCCTCTACCACTCCTAAAGCCACAATGTTTCTCTCCAATTGCTTTGTCTGTACAGTCTGTAATCTGTTTGATCAGTCCTCGCCTGTACAACTTTCCAACCACACAATAAAATAATGCCTCTTGAGTCGCAGCACTCACATTCACCTCTATTGATCCTGGAGAACAGTGGAACAGTGCAAGCATTACGTCACTCAATCGGCGCCACACCTGATACTAAACAGATTCAGCAGCCTCACCAGCCATTCTATAATTGTAACTCTACATCTTTCCAGGTACTTGGTTGCAACACCATCCAAACCAGGGTCTTTCCTTGCTTCTATCACCTCTACCGCATCTTGCACCTCTCTCCTTGTAATGTCCACAACTATTCTCTCTCCAAAAAAAAAACATCTGTGCACCTGCTCCCACAGCAACAATGTCAGCCTGTCAGTCGTCCTTGACATTCAACAATTCATCATCAAGAATACAGAAATCAAAAGTAATGCAAAGCTAACCCATCACTTCTTGGGTTGTATTCCACATGAACTGAGCAAAAGAAGGGAGGGGGACAATCCAGACAATCAAAGTTTTCAGAAGCAGTCCAGAAAATCAAAGTTTTCAGAGGCAGGTCACAGAGAATCATAACTTCCTATTCACTTTATAAAGAACATTGATCTGAGTTATGCTCAAGTTTTGAGTGTCATTTTTTTTCTGCCTTATGCAGGTTTCTTGTTATGGTAGCTTTTAAATTGTAAATTAGTCGAGATTTGGTGAATCTGCAAGGGGATTAAATTTGCGTGTTTTTCAGAAGAGGAGACATTAGCAATGACTCAAGTTATTTCATAATGAATTGCTGCTATTAGCTCCTGCTTTCACAGTAATAGGCTAGAAGTCAAAAGAAATAAAATGCAACATAATTTATTGTCCTTTCCATATAAGATAATACTTTGAAACTCACTTGTGCGTGAGCTTGGTGATCCCATGCGATGTGTTGCGGAATGTGTTGGAAGAAGGAGGGGCTGTCAGCAGCACCGTGTGGTCATCCAGCAGCCGCACTTGACCTTCCTCTGATGAAGAATCCTCAGCTATCTGACAGCAACCAAGACATTGCAATTTGAATTAGTACCTAGTATAGTACTGTCTTTCAGCATGATGTCAGCAGTTTAAAGCAATTATTGATATTGAGCAAACTTTGTTCCTAGGCATTTTCTCAACACAAACACTGAACTCACAGCCATCCTCAAGCATGATGGACTACCTGTGCATGGAAACTATCTAGAACAAAATGTACTGGCATGATAAAAAGGTGGTAATAGCTAACTGCAGTCAAATGGAAACAGCTTCATGTCATGAGTGTTGTTAGGCTCACCTGCTGCTGCTCCTCCCCTGACAACACAGGGCGGACACGCAGGAACACACGAAGGTGGCTGCCCTCCTCTCCCACCAGACTGTTGAAGGTCTCGCTCAAGTTCAAGATTGGGTTGAACATCTTGACAAGCTCATCATCAACCACCCTGGAAAAGCAGATCATTCATATGCCTCATATCAAACAACTTCTCCATGGAATTACCTGTAACACTGAGCATCTCATTATGAGTTTACAATAAACTCAAGAAATTTAATTAATCTATACCTAAAATATAAACTTGGCAGACTATAAGTACAAGTTGGTTAGCTATACTTATAAAATATGTTCAAGAAATTTAATACACAAAATTACAAATGACTAGATGAAATGATAAGGATGAGTGAATGTTCATCTTAGTTCTTCTAGAATGTTGAAACAGCAACATTGCAAGACCAAAAGATAATCCTCATCAATTTGTGATGCCCAAATTATTGCAAGTAGCCAAAGGGGAAATAGCTAGCTACTATGTTTTCCTTGCCTCATTACATGGTTTCAAGAATCATGGGGAATAAAAGATTGGGAGGAAGAAAAGAGGTTGTAAAGGCGAGTGAAGTGAAGGCAAGTAAAGTGAAGGCAAGTAAAGTGAAGGCAAGTAAAGTGAAGGCAAGTAAAGTGAAGGCAAGTAAAGTGAAGGCAAGTAAAGCGAAGGCAAGTAAAGCGAAGGCAAGTAAAGCGAAGGCAAGTAAAGCGAAGGCAAGGGAAGCAAAGGCAAGGGAAGCGAAGGCAAGGGAAGTGAAGGCAAGGGAAGTGAAGGCAAGGGAAGTGAAGGCAAGGGAAGTGAAGGCAAGGGAAGTGAAGGCAAGGGAAGTGAAGGCAAGGGAAGTGGAGGCAAGGGAAGTGGAGGCAAGGGAAGTGGAGGCAA
>SDVV010000697.1:0-29594 GCA_016164225.1 Gammarus roeselii
GAATTGAACTATTTAGGTTTCAGGCGATTGCATCTCAGACTGTCGAGCAAAGACGGACATGCCCATACGCTCAGCTGACTCATACTTTTCATCGAGTGATGCCTGTCGGCTTGTCTCAGAGATTGGGTCAGACGGATTCCAACTAGGTATTGAGTCAACTTCGAAGGAGCATAAGGGGTATTTCCTTTTGACAAGTATTTGCACATTTGGGAGGAGCACAACACCCAGTTTCCTGGGTAGTGGTCCTCCCCCATGTGCTTAGATGATTAGGTTTTCTGTACGCAAGCGTTTCCTTGAAGGCTGTCGCACTTCAAGGTGAGACGTCGTAGGAACCTCTCCTGAGGATAGATCTGCTCTTGGCTGATGGAGTAAAATTTAGAAGAGCTCCACGCCCAGTTTCCTGAAAGTGGTTTTCCTTAGTGTTCTGTGGAGTAGGTCTCTAAACAAGTGCGATTAGTTCTTTAAGAGCATTTCAAATTTCCTGTGAGACGACAGAAAGACATCGACTAACAAAAAAATGTTACACGTGACAACTACTGAGTTTAGTCAAGTAAGATAATATTTACATGTTTGACGAATAGTTATGGCAGAATTCAGTCAAAAAAGACAAGAAATCAGTATTTACATTTGAATTTATACACCAGTGAAAAGAAACGCAAATATTTTCAAATTTCTACAAGCATCTGCATAGAATTTGATCCGAAAAAGAGCAAAATCGATATTGAAATTGACACTTCGTCGAGCATCTGTGGGAAAGGGGTTGGTATTTTTATTTTACTCTCTGCAGCACCAGGTCCCACCCGAATAAGTGCTACAGATGAGAAGACAGTTAGTTATTCACTTTGTACATGCAATAAATCTCAAGGTGAGATGTCACTGTGTGCTATATATAGATTCAAATATGTTCTGGTGAGATGCCAGAGGGATATCCCTAGGAATATTTCAAATTTCAGATGAGATGCCAAAGGGACATCTAGCAAATATTATTAATTCAACAGGTAACCAATGTGCTGCTAAGCAAGGTAGGCACAAGTTGTTTACAATTTTGAAAAATGGCTATAAGTAAAGGTTCTTTGAAGGCTGATGCACACCAAGGTCAGACGTCAGAATGACATCTCTTAGGAAAGAGTTGCTCGTGGGAACTCCCGAGTTTAGTCAAGGAAGATCGATAGAGATCGAAAAACTCGTATTCATGTAAGTTACAGTCAAAAATTGGCACGAGTATTTAAGTATGAAGTTATGTCGAATCGATTATAGTGGAAACAAACAAAGGTTTTCATTTATTTGATCAATGCTGCAAGATTTACTCCAAAAAAGTCATGAATCAATATTTCAAACTTGGATTCGGCTCGGAAATCGAGTTTAGTCAATAATTTTTTTCTTCAAGAACAGTTATAGCAGATTTTAGTCCATAAGACAACAAAAATATTTAAATTTTGAAATGAACACTGGCATCAGTAAGGAGAGGGTTATTAGGTAAGCCTCGCTCTGCGCCATTCTGCAAAGGTCTTTCCCGAATCTGTGCTACAGGAGAGAGAGATGACGGTTAGTTCATCACCAGAGGAATGGGCTTAACGGTAAAATGCCGGAGGGGCAGGTGCATTAAGTGCACATTGGTATTTCACATTTCCTATTTCAAGTTGAGATGCCAAAAGGATATATCTAATAAGTTCAGACAATATTTTAATTTCAGTTGAGATGCCCTGAGGGTTATATCTTTCAAGTTAGATGCCAGAAGGAAATCTCCAAGAGATGTCACCAGCGCTGCGTTCCTATATTAAAAGGAAAACTGCTCTGCTATTGTTGTTAATTGTAAATCTTTTTCCTTTCTCTTTTTTCCTCCTGACACGTAGGGAACAAGAGAAGAAAAAGAGAGTAACATCGCGTAGACAGTGTCCCTCTATGTGAAGGTACACACTGATTCAACAGATGGATGTTATCCCAATTTCTCTCCATTCTTTTCTCGTCCGACAGGGAGGGTAGAAAAGTAAAGATAAAAATACCATTGCGTCGGCAAGGTTTCTCCGTAGGTGGATACTCATTGCCTCAACAATGAATGATATCTGTTGAATCTATGTCATACCGTAGAGTTGAGTAAAGCTCTCGTTCTGGTGCGAGTTTAATTTTCGCAAATCATGGGGTGTGGGGGTGAGTCACCGGCAGACTTCACCCGCACTAGTTTGCAATTGTTGTCTATCTCTCCCCATTTCTCTTCTTTCTTTCCTCTCCCACGAGGAGGGGAGAGAAGTAAAAAGAAAAATGCCATCGTATCGGCAAGATTCCTCCGTAGGAAGATATTCTTTGCCTTCAGCAATGGATGATACCTGTCAAATTTACGCCGTATCACAGTTAAGCAAAAGCTCTCCTCTTGGTGCGGGTTCGATTTTCGTAAATCATGGGGTGTGGTGGTGAATGCCGTTACCGTACCACAAAATAATAGTAGAAACAACGAGAAAAAATGTATGGTATCTCTCAATTTCTTTACCGCCGCACAGAGTTGAGCAAGCTCTCCTCTCAGGCGGTGTCGATTTTTGAGATACCATAGTCCCTCACGTGCTTATCACACTTTAGAAACAGCAGACGGCTTCGCAGGCTAGCGGGATGGGTGAATGCGAGTACAGTTAAGGACTCACACCCAGTACCGGCTGCCCTGACTTGGGCTTAAGGGTGGATGCGAGTCGCCGTAACACCTCTCACCCGCTGATTTCCTGTAGGATCATCGTGACCGAGATATTATCAGTCTGTCTGTACTTGCAATGTTAATGGTAGAAAGCATTTCGTTCCGATATGGAGTTTTTCAGTCGCCTGTGTTGGTTAGCAATAACACTTATCACATAGTTACATTTTAAGGAAATTATGAGTAATAATTAACAACTACTTCTACCAGCGACGAAGCTATTATTGGTACCAATAATGGTTTTATCAGTAGTACTAGCTCCTTACCTATATCCCTATAATTATAATCTCGACAGCTCCTGGAAAGGTCGTGTCGTTCTAAAGTTAAACGTTCACATAGCCCAGTGCTTGTCAAGCGCGTTTTCTAACGCATTCACGGATTCAAAACCAACTACCGCAGCTAGTAAGTTGTTCCAAAGCCGCGAGATTGCGATCGGGAAAAAGTGTTGCGCTATAGTCGTAGCGAAACATTTTGCCACAAGTTTCAGCCCGTAATTTCGGGTACGAATGTTGAGGTCCCTGTCGAAAAGGCCGACGGGGCACATGCTGTTGAATCCCTTCAGGTATTTGAAGGTACAATCAGCTGGCCCCTCAGCCTTCGTTGTTCGAGGGTGATGAGGCCAAGCTCTTTCGGTCTTTCCACGTAGCTGTGGTGGCGTAGCTGCGGGATGAGCTTAGTTGTACGATGCTGGATTCGTTACAGTTCTACTATGTCCACCTTCATGAGTGGAAATCAGAATTGGACTGCATGCTCGAGGTTGGGACGGACGAGGGACGTGTACAACAGCAGTACTATGTCTTTAAATTTGCAAAGGAAGTTATGAAAGATGTAGTCAAGGATACGATTAGCTATCTTGTAACTTTCTTCAACCCGCGCGTTCCATTTCATATCTTTCGAGATTAGGACGCCCAAGTCTCTCTGCTAGTCAACAGTTACAAGATTGCTTCCTGCCATCGGGTGGTTGAAGTTAGCATTGCGACACTCCATGTGCAAACTGTACATTTTGCAACATTGAATGACATCTGCCACATGCTGCATGGCAGAGCTTCGTGTCGTCGGCAAACTTCGATACCTTGGACATAATCCTTGCATCCAAGGCGTTTACATAGATTCGAAAGAGGATAGGACCCAAGACGTTGCCCTGAGGCATCCCAGAGGTAACAGGGGCCCACTCGGACAAAGCCTGGGCGATGCTGACTCTTTACTTGCGTCCTGTTAGCTAGGAGCGCATCCAGCGAAGTACGTTGCCACCGATGCCGAGCTCGGAGACTTTGTGAAACAGTATCCTGTGTGGCAGGTTGTCGGAGGCTTTTTAGAAATTAAGGTAGATGGCATCCACTGCCATGCGGCGGTCGTACACGTTGAACACCTCATTAAAAAAGTCCAGAAGATTCGTCAGACAGCTCTTCTTGCGACGGAAGCCGTTTTGAATGTCATGAATGAGTCCGTTGTCTTTCAGATGATTGACGAGATCATTCCGTATCAATCGCTCGATGGTTTTGCTCACGATCGACGTCAAGCTGATCGGTCGATAGTTGCTGGGTGATTGTCGGTTCCTTTTCTGAAGATTGCCGTAACGTTAGCAACTCTCCAGTCTTCGGAAACCTCGCCACTCGTCATCGATATGTTGAAGATTTGGGTCAGGGAACCCGCCAATTGTTCTCGAGTGCTTCCTTGAGAACTCTTGGGTGGTGTCCGTCGGTACCGAACGATTTGTAAATGCCCAGTCCTAGAAGTTGTTCGACAACTTCCTCTCATGTGAACACAATGTCGTTGAGGCTGACTTCCCAAGCGCAAACAGTATCTCGTTCGTATGCGGTGCCCTCAAATGTGATCACTGAGCAGGAGCTATTCAGGGCACTGGCCATGTCCTCAGGTGACGTTTTGAGGTCACCATCTTCATCCATTAGCAGGCCATATGAGTACTAGCAATTTAACGCTCGTTGACGTAACGATAGAAATCCTTTTGGTTCTCTTTGGCGTCTTCTGCATTCTTTTTTTTTCGTGCGCTCAGGGGATCGGACAAGTCTAGATGCTGTCCAATGCCAGCTTCAATGTCACATGGCCTATTTTGATTTCTGCGTTGAGTATTTCGCAAGAAACTGTGGCGAGCGTTGCTCTAAAAAATGGATGCCGTGTCTCCTTTATTTTGAGCATGGACCCACCCCCGCGTTTACTAGGGGTGGGCTTGTCCACGCTGAACATTTTGTATTCTAGTAGCATTATCTCTGCTGCCAGGTTTCTACTCTGTGGATCGAACCATGTTTTGTTTATGCCAATGACATCAAACGAGTACATAGTCGCCAGTCCCCTCAGTTCGTCGAACTTTGGGGCATAGGACTGCTCGTTACGGTCTTCGACTTATTCATCATTGGGAGTCTCGACCTGGCGTCTGTGGACCAGGATCTTGATTATTCCTAGAATTTATTTATTGTGAGCCCTGTAAAACATCGTCCGTGTCCGCAGCTTCTTCCTCCTGGAGCGTCCGATTGGTCATCGCTCCAGTCGGGGAATTTGTTGAAGGCACGGGGCCCTCTTGGTCCGTTTGAAGCACGCTGAACCCCTAACTTTTGGGCATAGTAGTTCTTAGCGCTTGAGTGGAGTAGTCTGCTGAGTCGGGCATGTCCTACATTATTCAGGTGTAGGCCGTCTTTTGGGAAAAGATCGGGCCTCTCCCAAAAGTCATCGGATAAGTTGATAGAGGATACTCCATTAGACTTGCAAATAGTCTCGAGGGCTCGATTTGTATATTTTAGCTTACTGTGCAGCTGATGGTCACTCGATCCGTTTTCGCCTTGAAGATAGAAATCAGCTGCCCATACCTGACTAGCAGATCTTCCGACCTTGTCCGTTCAAGATCATTTGTACCTACATGGCAGATTAACCTCTGCAAGAGCACCTCTGAACTTCTTCATCATGGCAACCGGGTTTGCAAATATACCGCCTCGTTGCCTTACAGCTATAAGCAAATTCAACCGTCTGGTGTCGGACGATAGATTCATCTAGGACAAGTGTCTGCATTTCGCCGTCCAGGTCAGTGAACTTCTCAAAAGTGTTCCGCGTTAGCATCACAAAGGCGGGCCGGTTCACGAAGGCGAACCGTTTCTGAACCAGCTTAAATCCATCCAAATCTACACCTCCCCGTCGAGGTTGGGTGCTGTTTCTATCCGCGGATTTCTTGATCCGAAGTATCGGCTTAGTCCCGGTTTGTAGTTTCCGGGCAGCCGATGACCTTTCGGCCTGACGGGAAGTTGGTACCCCGGGTTTGGGTATAAGGGTGGGAAGCGAGTTGCGAGCTCACATCCAGCACCGGTACCCCTTATATGGGTTGAGGGGTGGATGCGTGCTACCGTTACAGACTCTTACCCAGGACGTCACAAAGGGAAGTCAGAGCAAGACCACCAAGACTCCTCCGCGATCGAACTGGGTCCAACGGTCAATCCTCTCCCGGGATGCCTCTCCATCTAGCTGTAAAGCATGGACTACCAACTCGTTAACTTTTACTGGTTTCCTTGTCTGTTCCGCCAGGGCCTTACTAGCCTTCTCCATATCAAAACGTAAGTTTCTACTGAGGTCTGCATCGAAACTCTCTAGATCACGCTTACTAACAAGGTACTCTTGGACCTTTCGTACTTCGGCTCTCACCTCCGCTACGGACTCACAAGCCCTGCTGATCTCCTCTCTCATTCTCCACATACTCACTGGCGACAGTGAGTATGTGCAGACCTTCCCCGCAGGGACCCCGTCCTCTTCGCCGTCGTCGTCCCTAATCTGCAGGCCCTGGAGGGTATCCAGGTACTGGTCGAGCCTGTCAGCCAGCTCGCAGAATTAGCAGACGAGGTTTTCCGTGGCCTGAACCTCGGGGTTCCCGAAGACGCTCCTGCTCATCCTGGCAAAGCAGTCCGCTAGAGTTGGAGGCATCCTCAAACGACGTATGGGAGAATCGTCGCTACTTTAGCAGGCGAGCGCACACACGTAGCTTACTAGTTTCAATTTTATTTTCATTATTAAGTGGCACACTTAGCATAATAAATGTACACACTGTCACCAAAAACAACGACACAAAATCGTCTGAAGCAGAGACACAAAATCGTCCGTTAGTAATTTGTACGGGAGCAAATTCGATTACAAAAATAGTAGTAGTAGTAGCAGGCCTGGGACAGATTGAAAAGTCAATTATAGCAGTATTCCAAAATTGAATTTGCTGTACAGCTAGCGCAGCCTAGATGATGAGGTGCCCATCGTTCATGGGCTGCCGGATGCTGAAGGCTTCAACGAAGGTTGTTGCCACGGTGGCGGCACAGGTCCAAATAATTAGTAAGGGTAGGGAATAGTCTTCAAATAATTGTCCAGGCCGTTTTTAAATGTGTTTACATTGTTACTGTTAACCACATCATGTGATAAGCGGCTCCACATTGTTGGTATCTTGATTGGAATGAAGTTTTCGACCACTGTTGTTCCACAGGGTTTTAGCTGCAGTTTTTGTCCATTATTTCTGTTCCTTGTGTTATAAACTCTGTCAAAGAGGCCCTTGGAGCCAGCTCTGGTAAATTTGTTTGGTATTTGATGGTTTCAATTAGCTGACCTCAAACTGACCTCAAAGATATCATTTGACGTTTGACGTCTGTCGAGTCTTCTCAGTTCCGGAATCATTTTTTTTGCTCGGTGGTGAACACGTTCCATTTTGTTAATATCCCCTCGTAGGTGAGGGGACCAAAATTATACTGCAAATTCCATTTGAGGCCTAATGATTGAAGTATATAACGGAAGCACGATGTCCCTGGACTTATAGTGGAAGTTTCAGTCTATAAAGCCAAGAACTCTATTGCCTTTCTTGTAGCTAGCTTCGACTTGGTTTTTCCACTTGATATCTTTGGTGATTAATATTCCAAGGTCTCGTTGTTGGTCTACTTCAGTCATATGCTGGTCTGCCATTACGAAATTAGAATTTCGATTTTGTGATTCAATGTGCATAACTGTGCATTTTTTCCATATTCAAGTTAATTTACCACTTATCATACCAGTCCACTAGTTTCTTAAGAACCCTTGCGGTGCCCTGATCATTTATATAGAGTTATGAGATTCGGTCAATTGATAGATGAATGATGAGTCTCAAACAATAAATGATAGTATGCCCAGCAATAGTACACATGAAAACGAAATGGAATTAAAATGTAACTCGAGGCAAAACGTGTTTGGTTGACCGAGTCACTCACCACATCCAGTAACTTTTTCTGTCGAAGTTTCAAATCAAAATTGTTTACTAATATTTAATAGAAAATTGTCAATTCATCTGCAGATCATTCTTGCCCGGTGGTTTTTTGTTAACACTTGCGGACGACTGCTCTTCATTTATGAGATTCGGGAACGATTCAGACACATATACGTTATCTGAGATCGAACTCATTAAGTGATTCAAATAAATGGTCAACCTTCATTAAATAGGTACAGTGCGACAACATTGTTGCTGTTCACGAATATCGTGAACAGCAACAATATTGTCGCACGGTAACCATTTGATGAATGTTGAACTTGTATTTTAGTCACTAATTGAGTTCGATTTCAGATAAGTATATGTGTATGAATCGTTCCCGAATCTCATAAATGAAGAGCAGTCGTCCGCAAACGTTGAAAAAAGACCACCGGAAAACAGAGAAGTGATATTTTCAATAATAAATTACATTTTTTTGAATGCTGTATCTATTACTACGACATGATATGAGCTTTACATATTCATGACAAAATATACTGCGATGAATATAAGCAAATGTAAGACTTTTTTCCCTGAATGTTTCGACCGTTTTCGGTTAGAGAAGTCAAGGATACCAGTGTAAACAGGCAAAAATGTGTGCTGCTATCAAATCTTAACTTTTCCATAATTCTATGCGGCACGTTCGATGATGTTATCCACAACAAAGCTTGACAAAACAAATGAAGACATATCAAGCAGGGCGACAATACGCTTCATTCATGAGAAAATTTACCAATTACATTTGGCCGTGATCTTTCAAGCAAAGTTCCAGGCATCACTGAATAGAAAATGTTTTGTTCGATGAACGGATAAAAGGGTTTTAAGAAATGGAATAAAATGTTTATTACTATTGTAATAATACAATAAAATTGATTTCTCTTTCGATTTAAACAATGACTGTTGAAAGCAAAACTTCAAATAATTTCCCATATGGTTAATTGGTGAAGCGACGCACACTTGACACACTCCAAGGGAAGATGCGACTAGGAAGGGGTAATATTCTTTTAACATGTATACAGATACTGACATTAGGCCGCATCCCCCAGAAAGGGGGGTGGCTGACGGCAAGGCGCACCTCACACCCTCATACGCTCACACTCACACAACTTAGCCCTTTTGTGCTAAAGGGTCCGGCTGGTACCACCGCAACATACACTCTGGGTCACGAGTGCAGTCCAAGGATCCGTCGTCAGCAGCAGGGCCCTACAGTTTTCACTGGCTTACCCCCGCCGCGTCATAAGAGCCGCCCCCCCCCCACCCACGACCATCCTGTTTGGCAGGATGCCAAATGCGGGAAAACACATAAAAATCAGCCATTCCCAACCATTGTCCACTCACGCCTGTTCGTTGCACGCTCTCTCGTCACCTCCACATTCATGTCTTTCCTTCCTAACGCCTGCTTCACACCATCCATCCACTGAAACTTCGGTCTACTTCTAGGCCTGCGACAACTCACCTTTGCATTCATCACCTTTTACACCAATCTCCCTTCATCCATCCTCTCCAAGTGCCCGAGCCATCTCAGAACACGCGAATCCACTCTGTCCTCCAACTTCTTCACCATCCCTGTTAAATTCGGACAATGCTATTATTGATCCTATCCCTCAGAAACGCTATTATAGATCCTATCCCTCAGCAACGCTAATATTGATCATATCCCTCAGCAACACTATTATTGATCCTATCCCTCAGCAACGCTATTATTGATCCTATCCCTCAGCAACGCCAATATTGATCCTATCTCTCAGCAACGCTATTATAGATCCTGTCCCTCAGAAACGCTATTATTGATACTACCCCTCAGCAACACTATTATTGTTCCTATGCCTCAGCAACGCTATTATTGATCCTATCCCTCAGCAACGCTATTATTGATCCTATCCCTCAGCGACGGATCCTATCCCTCAGCAACGCTTGAATTGATCTTATCCCTCAGCAACGCTATTGTTGATCCTATTCCGCAGCAACTCTATTATTGATCCTATCCATCAGCAACACTAGTATTGATCCTATTTCTCAGCAACGCTATTATTGATCCTATCCCTCAGCAACGCTAGTATTGATCCTATCCCTCAGCAACGCTACTGTTGATCCTATCCCTTAACAACGTTATTATTGATCCCATCCCTTAGCAACGCTATTACTGATCCTTCCCCTCAGCAACGCTATTGTTGATCCTATCTCTCATCAACGCTATTATTGATCCTATCCCTCAGCAACGCTATTGTTGACCCTATCCCTCAGCAACGCTATTATTGATCCTATCCCTCAGCAACGCTAGCATTGATCCTATCCCTCAGCAACGCTATTATTGATCCTATCCCTCAGCAACGCTATTATTGATCCTATCCCTCAACAATGCTATTATTGATCCTATCCCTCAGCAACGCTATTACTGATCCTTTCCCTCAGTAACGCTATTGTTGGTCCCATCCCTCAGCAACGCTATTATTGATCCTATCCCTCAGCAACGCTATTACTGATCCTTTCCCTCAGCAACGCTATCACTGATCCTTTTCCTCAGCAACGCTATTATTGATCATATCCCTCAGCAACGCTATTATTGATCCTGTCCCTCAGCAACGCTATTATTGATACTATCCCTCAGCAACGCTATTGTTGATCCTATCCCTCATCAACACTATTATTGATTCTATCCCTCAGCAACGCTATTATTGATCCTATCCCTCAGCAACGCTAGTATTGATCCTATCCCTCAGCAACGCTATTGTTGACTCTATCCCATAGCAACTCTGGTATTGATCCTATCCCTCAGAAACGCTATTGTTGATCCTAATTCTCAGCAACGCTATCATCAATCCTATCCCGCAGCAACGCTATTACTGATTTTTCTCTCAGCAACGCTATTGTTGATCCTATCCCTCAGCAACGCTAGTATTGATCCTATCCCTCAGCAACGCTATTATTGATCCTATCCCTCAGCAACGCTATTACTGATCCTGTCCCTTAACAACGCTATTATTGATCCTATCCCTCAGCAACGCTATTATTGATCCTATCCCTCAGCAACGCTATTATTGATCCTTTCCCTCAGCAACACTATTGTTGATCCTATCCCTTAGCAACGCTAGTATTGATCCTATCCCTCAGAAACGCTATTGTTGATCCTAATTCTCAGCAACGCTATCATCAATCTTATCCCTCAGCAACGCTATTATTGAGCCTTTCCCTCAGCAACGATATTGTTGATCCTATCCCTCAGCAACGCTATTCCTGATCCTATCCCTCAGCAACGCTATTACTGATCCTTTCCCTCAGCAACGCTATTATTGATCCTATCCCTCAGCAACGCTATTATTGATCCTGTCCCTCAGCAACGGTATTAGTGATCATATCCCTCAGCAACGCTATTACTGATCCTATCCCTCAGCAACGCTATTACTGATCCTTTCCCTCAACTACGCTATTGTTGATTCTATCCCTCAGCAACGCTATTATTGATCTTATCCCTCAGCGACCGTTCGGTCATACCATCTTCAAATTTCATCTCGAAAAAATGCACCATTCTTCTGACCTACGATATCGCTCCGTGTCTCATCCCAGTAGATGACCAGTTGAGACCACTAATCCCTCGCACACACACACCCCCTCCCCTTATCTTCGGGTAACGCCGCAATACTCTGGCCACAAAAGCTTCTTCTGAAATAACGGACAATACACAGATGAACTTTGTGTAATAATTTGTGCTAGCACTTCATTCATTTAATGCAAAGCCTAGAAATTGGACTATTTGTTATGCACTTGATCTATGCTTCAACAAGAAATATTATCATGTACCACCTCTGTCTTTCAGGTAGTTGGGGTTTTGTTATTAAACTTCATTTCAAATTTTTTAGCTGATAAGCGAAAGCCAACAAGACTGACGTCATTGCTCATCTGAGAGGTAACCAAGCAACTCCTGTAATGTTCCTCTTTGAAACTGCGTACACGAAATTAACTGCCTTCAAAGGAGGACAAGCTATTAATGCTGTCAGATTTATTCGCTCAATTTCCATTGATGGACTTCTTTTATTTGCAGTCATTGTTTAATTATGAATATATTCAATGTTGTATTATTATGAAGCCAAGTTGATTTCATACGTTCACATGACAGCAAAAAATATCGCAAGTTGGCTAAATTCTTAGGAATAATTAAAATGAGTCTACTTAATACGAATATCTTGATATTCAAGCTGATTGTCACGAGCATTTGACGACAATACCGCAACCAGCTAGGACGAAACTTTCAAATTTGACATTAAATGAATGTTCAAAGAACTAAAAGAGGGAAACAAATCAACGGAAACGATTGTGTTGAATATCCAGTTGATCATTTTATCAGCATAGTCAGATATGGAAACGATTTTTATTGTCTCGAAATTGTCGTAGTATCCAGGCTCCAGCATGTTCGGAATGAGCCTCTAGTATGTTCGCAAGGCATCAATATTGCTTATAAGCTGAGTTCATTCGCCTCCTCACGACAGGCTGAACAATGATTCATTTTCTTATCTTCTCATTTGCCCCCATTCCGATTCATGATATTCTATGTTTGAATAGAAATTAATCTTGAAAAAAACTATTCTACCAAATAAAAATAGCATTGGATGGGTAACACCAAACTCAGTACTAACCAATCAATCAGTTGAGAATTCGTTAATCGAATAAAAGAGAGTTAGTATTCGCCATAACATATCTCTGTGCAAGAAATGAAATACAGGGGGTAAACTGTGCTCATTTATATTCACAAATTTGGTAGAGGGTTCCAGAGTTAAACATTTTATCCGTACATTGAAAGTGATATTAATATTCTGGAGCATGAAGTGCCTTCGATTCGTAGGTGCTGGATATATCCAAGCTGCGTGGCGATAATTTCTTCATTGCCCAAAATATCAGATGATAATATTGTTGAGGCCGCTTCTATCGTCCTCTTCTTCCAAACAAAGGGAATACTTTTCACCATTCAACATTTTCGTGCCAATCACTTTTTAAACATTTTATTTGCTTGTCTGAGTCCTGATACCATTTCTACTGATTCGTATTCCCCTGGCGTGTTGAAAAAGAAATATCAGACCCCATTGGTCTCACCTTCGATACTCCAAAGCTGGTCTTTTATGCCGTCCTGCATCATTTCTTTGATCTCATCGCCTGCTATTAAAAGAGGATTTAGAAACTATACAGAAAATCTATTTAGGCTTTTTCCCATCCGAACCCTCGCACCAAACGCGCTCCAAACTCTCGCTCCTCCTCCTCGTTTTCAATCGATGAAACAAAGCCAGGTTGGGGTGTGGAGGTTACAATGCCCTTGAACAACCGTCGACATTATATTTCTTAACACGTGTGCTCTGGTTACCCTTGTTTGTGAGGTGACCTGAGGAAGAGGCTGAATGCAAGTTGTGGAGCAAATTCCTAATACAATATTGAGTTGTTTATCGATGTAAAACTCGTTGACTACGGAATGATTCAAATAGACGTTATGAAGGAAAATACACAGGACATATATTTTTTCCCATAATGAACCTGTTTAATTGTAGTTATCGTTCACTCGGAGAAAGGGATTCGTGATTCGAAAACGCATGAGACGGCTTGGTATTCTTTAATGTTGACCCGTCAGCTCCACTGACGATTATAGTAGAATATATTAGAGTAAGGAAACAAAACGAGCACGAGTATCCATGTCGAGTTGTTTCCTTGAAAATGGTCCTCATATTTTTTCGATAAAGTAGTAGTAGTCGCAGTAGTAGTAGGCCTAGGATGGGCGGAAAAGTTCATTCTAGCAGTGATCCAATATTGTATTTGCATGACAACTAGCCAAGTCAATAGTTGTTTCAATATTATACTGCCAGTAACTTCGTTATCCATCTATTTATAGGTATTTTCATTAGATTTGTTGTAGCAACGTGATTATCTTGTTGATCTTTGTTTTTCGCAAGTTTGATTCGAGTTATAAAGACACTGAAACAGGACAAATGTTCCTCAAATATTAAATGAGACGTTATGAGTTGTCATTTAATCATATTCCAGTTGCATAAAGAGTTTAAACGTCCTACGATTACAACCAATTAACAAATTAACAATACGGTCCCTCTCTTTAATTTGTTTTGTTTACACCATATCGTAGAATCTCTGAAGCTTCATCAGATCTTGATATTTGTTTACAGCGAAAGGAAAGAGCTTGCACACAACTCTTCAAGGAGAGAATGTATGCAACAGTCAAGCAAAATCCGGATTATGTTTACATTTTCATACTGGAGAAATCCAAGCCAGGTATAAGTGTTTGTCAAAAGTTTGCTGCTCCAACAATCTATTGTAGTTTTTAGCGTCGTTGATTGAAGATCGTTCCTAGAGTCGTTGATTATAGATCAGTCGTTGATTGAAGATCGGTCTCATGCGACCATCTCCGAGTAGCATCACAACAGATTGCACTAATGACAAAGATGTTGCAAAGCAAACAAGGCGGCAAAATGCAGTTGGTAACATGCTGATACGAAATTTTTTGTTAGTACCAAAGGAAGCTAAAATCGAGCTCTTCAAATCATATTGTTACCCGATTTATTGTAATGCACTGTGGAGAAGATACTTTCAATATAGCGTGAGGAAGTTGACAGTGAGTTATAATGACACATTTAGACGGCTGATGCAGGCCCCCGTTCGACGTAAGCGAGCAGGGTTTTTGCTGAAAACCAATCAGATCTCATCAAAGTATTGATGACCCGAGTTATGAACTCCCCAAATGAAATCCTTGTTGCTCTGCTCTGGTGATGCGCTCGCTGCCTCGTCATTGTCAAGACGAAGGAAAGAATCACTATACACAAAGGCAGGATAGAGTTGTATGCCGTAACTTATTCTTAGTGGTGCACGGTAGCTTTATAACTTTGTTCTCACTGTAACCCTAAAATAAGATGTCGCAATTGTAATACTATGCCCATGATTTGTTAATGGAGCTTTTATTATTATTATTATTTAAGATCATCACCGAGTAGCGTCATAAATAATAACGTCAATCCTATTTACGTCAATTTTTCCATAGTCAATAGGGTACTGCAACAAATTATACGATTTCAATTTATTTTGCATAAAAAAATTCAACATTCGTCCTTATTAACGTCCATTTGTTTTGGCTCAATCCTATATAACATCACCTTTTTTAAATTTTAATTCTATATAATGTCAACTTTTTTAAGCTCAATCCTATATAACGTACATTTTCCCAGCTCCATCTTATATAACGTTCACCTTATATAACACCAACCTAAAAGAAAGTCTATTTTTCGAAGCTCTATCCTATACAACGTCTACAAAAAAAACACCAACCTAAAAGAACGTCCATTTTTGGTCTGCTCCATCGCCTCTGCTGCCCATCCTCTTTACTCACAGCAGCATTTTGTTTTTACTTGCTAGATAAAAATGTTAGGTTTGGTTAGGTTTGGTTATATTAGGCTAGGTTGGGCTAGGTTAGGTTAGGTAAGGTTAGGTTAGTGTGATGTCTGCGATAAGTGAAATGGATGGGTACCAGAGGCTATGGAGCCACAATCGATTACTGACGGCTCAACTGCCTGACGAAAGCGGGCAAAAAATTGGCATTCATTTTAGGTGGAGCGATTTATGGTGGACGTTATATAGGATGGAGCTTAAAAAGTTAACGTTCTTTTAGATTGATGTTATTTAACGGGGACGTTATATAAGATGGGGATTAAAAAATTAACGTTAAATAGGATTGAGCCTAAAAAAGTTGACGTTATATACGATTGATCTTAAAAAACTTGACTTTATATTGGATTAGGCTTGGAAAAATTTATTATCAAATAAATGATTAAAATTCACGTAAACATGAGTTCAATTTGAATTCGACGCACCTCATCTATAGGGGCGGCCGGTTCGTATTTCATGGAGCGGAATATTATTTACACTACTATCATCAATGGCCATACTGAGAACGTTAATTTTGAGAAAATAATCACGACTGCATAGCGTTGGGAAAACCACAGACACGCTGGGTTTCTCTAGTCGGATGTCTGCATATAACTCCTGGAAGCAATGCCATTATATAATTTTTTGACCCAGTATACACATCTGTTTTTTCAACACAGGATAAACCCTTGAATTCTGCCTCCATCCATCCAAAACATATTTTATTTGCACTGTGTTCATGGTCAAGTGAGCAGTCCGTAGACGAGGACCCCGTTTCCATCTACATTCACTTAAACTGGGAGTCGTATGTAGTCATAAAAAAAAACAGTTCATTTTAGTACGTTGTTCTGAGGATGTTAACATTTTGCCCGTTTGTATCTGGAACTAAATATCCCAGAATATTGCACAGCAAACATTGACAGAGAATCCAAGACAAGGTCCGTAGTTCGTCGCTCTGATCAGATTAGGGTTTTTTGTTACCAACATTTGTCGATTCAGGCAACTGCGTTGTTTTTTATTGGCTTCCATTTGTCAGTATGGGAGCGCACTTGATGGGTAGTTTGTGAGGGATGTAAGCACCAATGGTCTATCTAGGGTAGTGAAGGCGCTGTTCTAGAAAATTTCACAAACATATCTGACTGGAAGTTTTGTTCATTGACATTCGCATAAACGTAAGCATTTCGATCACATTTTCGACCTATTGAACAGAATTGGTTTGATTGGATTAGTGCTGATGTCATTTGTTTGTAAAATGTGTTTCATAGAAAAATAATCGACATAGAGCTTGCAACCTCTTACACAACTAAAATTTCGTTATAACGGATATTCTAACAAGATCTACCTCGCTCTACGCAATGAATGATATAACATAGGAAAATATAAGTGTTTGAACCTAGTTAGACTGATCTCATATCGCACGCATCAAGGAACTTATAGCAGAAGAATAAAGTGCTAGGCAAAACCACAGAAACATGAACCTAATATTTGTGATTTTCTTAACTTTCGTCGGTTCGGAATAAGAAAAGATAGTGGCCAAAAGTTATAACTAAATATTTTTGATACCGAAGCGATTTCATGATCAATCCAATTTCCTGGTGTCAAATTCATGATGTTCTCATATATAAGGTATTTCATTGAGGAATCTTAGTTGAAAACGTCGTTCAATTGTTTTTTGTTAGCGAATTCATGAATAAATAAATCTCTGTCTGCTAATAAGTATCATCCAGTTCCGAATGTTGTAGCTAGTTACTATTTTTGAGGGAGAATATTTCGTTGCTCAACAATCTGTTATCATTATTTCGGTTCCTCAAACTTTCTATAGTGTTTCCGACTGCCTTTATACTATCGATATTGTACATTGTAATCGGAAAGGTATTTTGTTAGTCCCTTATTTCTCAAGGCATATTTCCACTCAACAAATCGGCGGCTCTGTAGTGGTTTGTTATGACTATTACAAATTGAACGTTCATCTTAAGAAAAGTAACTGATCATCGGTAGGTGATAAACGTGGGAAACCCGTGATTTAATACCAGTTTTAATAAATATTTCATCGTTCATTAGTGCTTGCAAAGTGATGAGATCTCCTAAACATAAAGGTTGACTGTTATGTAAGCAGGAACTATAGATATTTTCCTTAAAACTTTGACTCCCACTAAGACATTTTTTTACTCAATTTGAGATTTGCAGAAAATGCGCTCTTCCAACCCACTAAACACATTTAATACGTTTACAAAACCGAATTAAATTCGCGATATTTTTTCGAATATTCCTTTCAAAGGAATAGTAGTCTACTCGCGCTGCAAGGAACAAGGTGGGTTGCTGTCGCGCCAGGCCTTACTGACACTGCTGTCATTCATCAGCGGACAAGCAGCAGACAGGCGCTAATTAACAGGATCAGAGGTGGTGCAGGAAGTACACGGACTTGCTCAGAAGGATATCAAGCTTCCATGAAAAACCGTTATCCTTCAACTCCAACAAAGTAGTCCGCGGAATATCAGAAAAAAATTGAGTGACACACACAACGAATAGGAGCTTTTATATTTTCTATTATGAGTGAATGAAGTGTTGAAAAAACGCGGAACACACAAATATTGTTACAAGTCACGTCAAACCTTCAATTGATTGCTAGAAGTACTACGGACGAAATAATAATATTATATTGACCGCACCGTTCACCCATTATGAATTTCTGCTGCGGCAAAAAACGTAGATTAGAAAGGCATGTGTCCTGGTCATGTATCTAAAATTCAACAAAAGACTTGTCTCTAAACAGGTTCTAGATATTTTTCTCAGGACGAGTTTTTACTCCATCCCTCATTTTGTTATGTTGTTATGGGTTTATCTCTGAGAACCTACCTCTGAGTTTTTATCTCTGAGTGATTATTTCTGACTTCTTATCTCTGAGTGTTTAACTCTGAGTGCTAATCTCTGACTTCTTATTTCTGAGTGCTTATCTCTGAGCGTTTATATCTGTGTGCTTATCTCTAAGTGCTTATCTCTGAGGGCTTATCTCTGATTTCTTATATCTGAGTGCTTATCTCTGATTGCTTATCTCTGACTTCTTATCTCCGAGTTCTTGTCTCTAAGTGCATATCTCTGAGTTCATATGTATGAGAGCTTATCTCTGACTTCTTATCTCTGAATGCTTGTCTTTGAGTTCTTATCTCTGACTTCTTATCTCTGAGTGCTTATCTATGACTTCTTATTTCTGAGTGCTTATCTCTGAACATTTATCTCTGCGTTTTTATCTCTGAGTGCTTATCTCGGAGAGATGAATTCTGAGTGTTTATCTCTGAGTGGTTATCTCTGAGTGCTTATTTCTGAGTGCGTATCTCTGAGTGGTTATCTCTAAATGCTTATCTTGTGGAACACAAGCGACCAGTTGAATCTAATCCAATGCCTCCCAACCCAATTTCATCATCGCTTGATGCTGACGATTTATTCGTTAGGCTTGTCTCTGTGTCGATCGTCGACACTGAATGCCATCCTCTTGCCGTCTTGTTTGAGGAGCTTGGTTCAAACTAGTCAGTTTAATGACTTTGGAAGCGCCGACTCAATCGGGAGGTCAGCCAGACTGATTGCAGTGAAGCAGCGCCAGACAAATGCGTTTAACTTGGTCGAAAAAGATGAGGTGGCCGATTTGTTTTCATCGTAGAATCATGATACGTTGATGGAAGATGCCTCCCAAGCGTCACAAAGCAAAGCTTCGACCAATAAAACTATTTAAACCCTTACTGTGAAAGGTAGTAACGTCTGCTTTGACATATTACTTCCGTCTGTGAGAATAAACTATTCAATCGTATTAACCCGTTTACCTGCATAACAATTTACCGAATATTTGCTAAAAAATGTCGGTATCCATACCGAGTGTTGTTATATATGTCAATTTCACCCTAATAAACTCAGCCACTAGCCTTCCGAACATCTCCTCTTCGAGTAAGCCACTTATACTGAATCATGCGTAAACCACAACTGACTCATCTGCCACCCGCCCATAGCTTCTGACAACTTCAAACCCCGTCCACATCTCTCCGACCACTCCATATATGTATAGTTGGAACAACCAGTGGGACATAAGTAGCCTTGTGTCTTTTACTGGAACCAAACACTCGCCCGGCTTCTTACTCTGGCAAATGCCCTGCTGCCTACAAAACCACTCTGGACTGCTCATCACCAAATTTCCACCACTCCATTTAAACGGTACACCGCTTTGCAAAGGGCCTCATTGTTGATTCTATTATATACTTTTCCAGATAAATGAAGGCTCAGAGCACATCTTTTCTCAACACAAGGTACGTACTTCTCAATGACAAGTCTTAATGTACAAATCTGATCTGCACACCCTCTACCACTAGTAAAGTCACGATATTCCTCGTCAATCGCACCACTTGAACTGACTCCAATTGCCTCGATTAGCACTATAACGTACAACTTACTCACCACACATAACATGACAATACCTTTCGAACTGCGAGCACCGCGCCACTAAATCGGCTTCTTGCCCGACACAATGCAATAGATTTAGTAGTCTCACCAACTGTTAGTCTACCGTCTCTACACCCTCTCTGGTAATGCCAGGGGCTTTTCCTGATTTCATCCCCTCAACTGCATATTGATTCAAGGGCTTAATTGGAAATGCCCGCTACAAATCTTGCTCCCATACCGGCATCCTCGCGCCACCATCCACAGCAACAATGTCAGCTTCTCTGACAACTACTTAAAAGGGGAACAGCTTGAGGTTTTCCGAAGTTCGTCTGATTCCTCGGACCGTGTAGAGGCCATTGATCAACCTTGCACTCGTCCAGTTTTCCCTTACAGAGAACACGTCAGTGTGAATATTTTGCATTAGGCATCTCGACCATTGTAGCCTAAATCATTCATTCTAAGTGCTTACTATGTTTAGCTAATAACTCTTTCATAGACTAGTTGCAGAAATAGTTTGAAGTATGAACCTTAAATGGTCCTAAATGTACCAATGGCACATCCACACTTATAGAACCAGCCACTCTCAAGAGTTTCTATGCGATATATTCGCACGCTCTCTGAACCATTTAAATAGCACATCCTCTAGCGAAATATTGAACTGTGAACTCACCTCTAGGTACTTCACATCACTGTGCTCATTCAATAACAGTTCACGCGTATCATGGCTCAATTGTATACGGTTTTATGAGAAGGCAGGGTGACAACACATATAATTTATTTGTGCCTGCGGGATGTTCAAATGACCGCTAATCATTTATTTAACAGTCTCACGTTTTCTCGTTCATGACTCTGCAGCCTAAATTGCATCAGAACAATGCGTCATATATATATATTTTGTTTCAAATCGGCCACTCTCAAAAGATACACAGGGACATATTCGAATTTAAATAAAATTGTCGTTTATTCTATACAGCTAAATAATTTTGACATGTCTGCCATTAGTACATATTCCATTTTTCACTTTTAGCGTTAGCAGCTACGTACTTAAGGTTTTATCAAGTGTTGCGTCCTGATTAACTGACTATGTAACAGCCTTTTGTCTAAATGAATTGTAAATCACATTTTCACCTTATATGCAGTTGTGGCATTTGTTCCTAACCATCTATGTTATCATACCTACATACGATTATGTACAATATAGGGACACGGTGCCCATCTAATTTCGAAACCCAAACATTCGAATCAATGAGGACCCTCTCTAAACTCCTTCAAGAACATATCCTAGAGGTAATCCACCTTAACGTGGTAACCTCATTTCCGACACCTAATCTTGAATTAATGAGATGACCTCCTTAGCAACACCGCCAGTACAGGTAAACCCTATTGTACCTGTTACAGTGACACTTGCGCGAAATGTGCCTGTGCCAGGAATAACAGGGACTGCATTTCAAGCAAAAGCTAAAAATGCACTAGAACCGGCAAACCTTTAGACATAGAATTGCCGCATTGCCCAAATACTCCGATGGTCAGCGTAATTTTCGTACAACCCGATGAAGAGAAGTTAATCCTCTCCAACAAGGTAGCTCATCTTGCGGCCGGTACTCACCCAACGTTGGCGACCTCTTTTCATCTCCCACCCCCTGTGTCTCTGAAGCTGATCACATAAACCCACACTTATCCATCCGAAACTGAGCCCCTAATTCTTGCCTCGACAGAAAAATCCCGGCTAACAATGCCAGCACACAGTGAGGCATCCTTTCCCAGCACCTTGCCGACAGAGAACACTGAGACTCCGAGAACAGTACTTATTGGTGATAATCTCATGTCTAACGTGCTAACGTCCGACCTTTCAAACAAATGTACTCATGATAAAATAAGTATTAATCCTCTGTCTAAAATCATTGGAAGTGAAAATCCCTTCGAAAATTACAGTATTGTACTCTCGGACCACGTCGAAAATGAAGAAGTAGTAAGAATATCCATCGTAATTTAAGCGAGAAACCGAAATGCTGAGACGTAAAGGGCAAAATCCCTGAACCTTAAATCATGGGAACAGAGGTAATGTTTCATGAGTACATGCCACTCCCTGAAGCTCAGATTTATCCCAACAGGCAAACTAAGAGATGAATCCACTGACGCCCCCGACGAGCGATTGTTCCATCCTGAGAATGCAAGTTTAAACAAAAGGGGAATTATCAATTTTTTCAACACAGTAACACGTTACGTTCCTCAGTGGGTTGAGGTATTGCCATCCCAATACAATAACAAGGTCAGAAGCAATCAATCAAAACACGGGTCTCCTCCCTCCCTCTACTCCCTCCATCACACTGCCACCGTCTCACATCATCAACCCATCACACGTCAACGAAGCCGTAGCACCCTCTCATCCTTTCCAAACTGAAATTCACCAATCAGGGACTCCATATCATCCTTACACATACGGCTCTGATGCAGCAACTTTTTACTACAATCATACCAACCGCGCTCCATCAGCGAATCCTCATCGTCACCCCACAAACTACGCCCAATTCGCGCCTACTCAGCCTCTAAATAGAAACAACCTGCAATCGGGTCACGCTTATCATCCACCGGACACCACCCATTTCAATACGGCGCTATCCTATTCGTCACCCACATCCCCCGTGCCCCTCCACCACACCAACTGCTATCCTTTCTTCTACTACCCTCCTCCTCCACTCTACACTACTAATACAAATCTATCCAACTATGCTTGCAGCACTGTCCCAACCGCCAACTTTCGCTATCATTCCCTAACCTCAGCCCCAACACCAGCTCTACCTATTCCGCTCAATACTCAATATATTTCCCTCCACCACCCATTCCTCCCCATACAATCAGCCTGCAATCAGCTCTTCCTCGATATCTCCATGTCAAAAGCCCCTGGCAGGGCTCTTTCATTACCGCATCGCAATGCCTCCCAAACAGCGCTTTCTCCTCCTAACCCTGCCAAGAGCTCCCAGTCAACGCATCCTCAACGCACCAGACTTACAGTTCACTACCGCCGTCGTCATATCATCCCCATACCAGCAGCTTTCGTTCAGCCCCTCTTCATAGTCTCCACAAAAAAAGCCCCCTTGCAACGCTTTCTCGAGATCTCGAAAACGGTGCACACAATCTCTACCTCATCCTCTCATCCTCTCAACGGAGACGTGTCAGCGCCCACTCATCACCATAAAAAACAACGGCCACGCCACTGGCGCTACCTTCCCTCCGATCACATCCGGAGCTATACAAGATAATTCAAATCTTCAAACGGCGACCACCTCTTCGGGAAACTCACTCTGCAGTATGACCAATCCACCAAATACGGCCAGTAACCCTTCCATCTTAAGCAGAAAGGTTATTTACGGACGTCTCTTCCGCCACGTACTAAGCCAGGCTCGCGTTTCAACAACACTGGTTGAGAGCAGAAATCAAACTTCCCTAAATCAGGGTCTGTACAATCAAGCGAGAGGACATCTAAAAACAATTCCCAAATCCAAAACAAAATCACATTACTTCGGTTCTAAATAACTTCAAAGTACAGATAATGCCAACGCCCACAGATGGTCATTGCCTCATCCATGCCCTCAGCAAATCATGGCAGTACCAAATTGGTATTGTTCCGAACAAGACATCAAATCGTTACTGGGCGCTGCATGGCACGAGGCTAATAGGAACATGGACTAATATTCAGGTTTCATAAAAAAAACGGTCACGACGACGCCTTCCTTATATATACGGAACGGTACTTCTACACTAGAGACTATAATCACCCCTTGGGTGACCTGGTTCCCACAATGTTGAGCAACGCTCTAAGATTGACATAGTTCACCCATACAACAATAAAGTTCATCAAGCCACACTTGAATAGCAATCAGTCAGGTCTCCAGGTACTCATTCATCTAAAAGATCATCATTACAGTGCACTCCAATACATTCACCATCCTGTATGATGCACCTGACACATGCATCTACGCAGAAGACCCGCAAGACAGTGCCTATAAGAGCCAGAAGCCTATCACAAGCAGCACTGCCGCCATCGGTTGCAACCACACAATTCGAAGACGTAATCATCGCAGAGCGCCGCACAAATATTACAAGATGGCACTCGGGCCCTTCTTGAGCCGAGCAGCAAAGCAAACAAGCCTCGTGCAGAGGACAATACCACATACAAATAAAACACATAAATGTGAGAAGTCTTTTGTCTAACTGAGGCCTGGCTTGCACCTAACATGGACAGCAGTGCTATTCAGATAGATGGGCACGAACTCTTCACAAAACACCGAGGTAAGAGAGGAGGCGGCGCTTGCATCTACGCCAAAAATGAGAACATAACCAGGACATTGAAAGCGGCTGGAAACGGAGACAAAGTCGACGGTTTTTGGATCACCGTCCTGGTAAAGAAAACTAAATACTTTGTAGTCGGAGCCATTTACAGCCCACACAAAGCCAGTAACCAGTCATTCAGCTACATAGAATCCAATCTCCACAGAGCGGGTAATTTGAAAAAGAACATGTACATCCTAGGAGATTTCAACGACAACCAATTAAAGCCTAATATATTGGGCTCAATTATTGAAAGATTAAACCTAGAACAGCTCATTGAGGAGCCAACTAGAATCACAAAAGAAAGTAGCTCATTGCTCGATCTGATAATCACGAACAATCAATCGTCCGTCCTCCACACCAACGTCTGTGAATCTTGTCGACCGTAAAGAAATTAACTGCCTGAACACTGTGCTTAAAGAACAACGGCAACCCGTCATTCGGACGTATAGAACCAATAAATACTTCTCACGAGACTTTTGAAACAAGAGTTATGAAACCGAGTATCTTTGCTCAACAACATGCGAAATACGGACGACGTGAATACTCAATCGAACATTTTCACAGGAACATTCTCAGCGGCCCTCGACACACGCCCTCACAATCAAAACTTACACACCTTCCAGTCAGTTGGATGACTTCTGAACTCCATCAGGAGATACAAAACCCAAAATATTTTCAAAGGTTTCTAAAAGGTCAGGTCAACAAAAATGCAGAGAAAATAACACCTACTCAAATAGCACGGTTCTGACCGATGAATTGCATGTTTTAAATGTTTTTCGAGTGGTCTACCGACCGATGAGGAAATGCGTAAAAAAACAAATAGGCAGAGCATAGAGAGATGCGAACCTTGCTGAATTAGAGAAAAAAAGCCGAAGCATACATGGAACATCCTTGTGAACATTGTGCCCCACAAAAAAACAAGACAAAAATCAAATTATGAAAACCCAAGCAGAATCGTTCAATGAGTTTTTAGCTAACGTTGGAAAGCACACATACGGAGAGGTAATGGACCAACACAACAAAATTTCCTCGGTGGTTCATGAAACACCGGTAATGAATAAGCTAACTCGGTTCACAGTTCTATCTCAAAACGACTCATCCACCAAGAATGGTCAAATTTGGACCTAGCCCTGTAAGTAATTAGGAAATTATTACGGCTATTTACGCGCTTAAAAATACAAATTCTTGGGGAACGATGGAATAGCATTACAGTAACTCAAGGACGGATTTTTCATTATTCTGCCGTATCTCCAGCTGCTCATCAACACATCCATTGCAACAAATACCTTCCCTCAAAATTGAAAACACAAGCTAATCAAAGCTATCCATGAAAAAGGGGGAAGTAAACGACCCTTCAAATCATAGTCCCATAAGTCTTCTGCTAGTAACTTCAAAAATCTTGGAAAAAATTATTGCACGTCAATTTCTTGACTACCTAGAAGAGGCAAACCTAATCAATGACAGTCAGTTTGCATACAGATGGAAGACCTCTACTGAAGACGCGCTACTGAAAATCTCCGAACTCCGAAGAAAATAGCATGACAGTATTTGGAGAAGTAACTTGAATTACTTCAAATGATTTCACGCAATCACACCAAACAGCGAGTAAATATTTTTTCACCTTCCACAAATCGTGGAGCATTGTTCCTGTCTCTGAAAAACTCAGAACAGCTATATACCCACCGAACGAAGGCGCGTGTAACGACGAGGGACTGAACAATAATGCTAACCGAGCCTTGCCTAACAGTACACATTCTTTACGGGCAACTTCTTTCCTTGTTTTAGGCATTTGATGCTTCATGGGTGAGCAGTCAAGAAGCCACGGGATGGAGAAGGTTCGGATGCGAGTGAGCCAGGGGCTGGAATACGAGGCATGCGAGAATTTCGGTGCGCAGATTAAGGATTTACTATCGACAAATAACGTAACATAAATCATAAACCCATGAAAACCTACACCCAGCTATCATTCTGCAATGCAATGTTCCTTCGCATTATTGAGGACATGTACCCAGAGGCGATGTCAAAGATTTCTACTTTATGTTCGAGTACAACAATTGTTTCCCCTGAGATGAACATGTACACCTTTTGAACATGTACATCCCATTTGCTCCACTCGTGTCGGATTGCTTCTCGGTCGATGTTCCCTCCCGAAATGGTTTGGCGAGCCACTTGTTGGAAACTGTTGTTTAATAATAACGAAACATGTACTGGTGATTATGACTCAACTTAAAATATATCTTTTCCGGTCATTAATTAGGTTGAGTTATTATCTGTAATATGTAATTTCTTGTTCATGAATGTTTAATTTGCTCCATTACAAATTTTGATGGTGTGATGGTCAGTCGTCATTTTGGAGCTATTTTCTCCAGAAACTCTGCAATCAAGGCATTTCAGCACAGTTATCACACAAGAGTCAAAACAGGAATGAGCTATAAAGAAGTTTAGGTGTCATGCGTGGCTTAAACAGAGGAGTACTTTTAAGTTCCAGTAATCCGTACACTTTATTATGAAACTGGACTTACAACTCATGCTATGTTGGGTAAGCAAATGCTTTTTTTACTGAGGTTTTTGAATCTTCAATGCTGGCTTGGTCCAGGTATAATTCTCTGACAAATCAATCGAAGCGGCCTTTCTGAGATGCCCTTTAGTACCGAAGCTTTTACGACAGAAAACGTTTACGCCGTACCGATTTACTCGAAGAGTTTAGGGCCGAAAGCTGTCACAACCGAATAACTTTACGCTCGAATATCTCAGAATGGAATTCTAATGCGACGGAACTCGTTTGCGATCGGAAGCTAACAGCCGGGAACGCAATTCAGTAATGGCGTCAGTTAGCCAATCAGACACCGTTGAGACAAACCAAAGATAATTTCGAAATTGGGAGATTTGTACTATAACATATTGTTATTTTAATGTGTCTGAAAAATCTGAAACGGGACAAATCAGTAACTTGCGTCCACTCGCGGCGGACGGTTGCACCGTCGGTGCTCCCTAAAGCCTTGGGTGCACCATAGCTCTCGCTAAGTACCTTAAATTAAAGATTACTGGGAAGGGGTACAAAACGGAAAGAAACAAATACAAAAAGAGTTTTCATTGTGGATTCCAAGCAAGAACTGATCCAATTAGTGTCGACGATAAGCAAATCGGCCTTATCAACTTTAGGCGCGAAAAAAAAATGTAATGCGAAGCGCGATTTCTTCGGTGGGATTTTATGTTATACTAAAACTCTTTCTGTTACGGACGGTGCTTTGGGTTGGTCTCTACGACGTCTAGCAGGCTATTTCGATCACGATTCGGTTCTTTCAATGCTCGATCCTGTAAACTTTCAGAACAAACAAAAATCGAATATTAAAATTTAGGTTGTATTAGATTTAGTGCAATTAGTTCCGGTACAAAAAAAAAATAACATATCCATTTTCAGAGCTATAGGAAATCGGTTAGAAAATGTACTTTAATTTCTTGTGTGCTATTTTTTGTCGAACACCCTTGCGCTGCTAAAGCATTGGGGCGAAAAAACCGCCACTCACGCTATTGGACGAATGATCTGTGTTTAGCAATCTGGATATTATTCGTTGTATGATCACCCTTCTTTTTTTATTACGTTAAATACTAAACGCAGTGTGATTGGAAGGCAGCATCTAAATCGTTCGGCTAACAAATTGTGTACATCATAGAGAACTTCATTGTTCATTAATGTAAATGAATTTTCACTTCCCAAATTCGATTGTTTGAATAGTTAATGTGCAATCTTAAATGCCAAACTCTTCAGTGCTTCTAATCAGATTCATAAGCAACAGTTCACTGCTAAGTCTTTAAATAGCATATAATCATCAAGAATTTGGTGAAGTCTCATTCATCAGGAAAATCACCATTGGTAACCGATCTTCTTATATTATGTGCTGGATCCGACATCAGCAGTGTCCGAGCCCCTAGAAAATATATTTGTAGTGCTATTGTTATGGTTGATTGATCAAATTACCCCGACTAACGGAGAAAGATTTATTTGTTGAATTTCATTTCCTTTAAATCAATAATACGCCTCAAAATTGGTTTCAATGGAAACAAATTTGAACTTAAGAAGATTTTGGCATGTGATCAATCCAATATTTTTCCTACTCAAAATTAAAATTACATGAATATGTCAACAGAATCGTAAGAAATGTTAGGATGAAAAATATGCGTTCAACTTAATAATATTCGGCTGATGACTAATACTTTATCTCTAACAAATTATGGGAAGAAATAATGGGTTAATATGCATGTAATTGTTCTTATGTTTATATTTCTGAGGCAGAATCCGACAGAACCACAACTTTTATTCGTTTGATCGAAGATATTCACCTTCACAATAATAACGGTGAATCGCTTAGTATTCTTCGCATTCACGCATTTTTCACCACGTGGGGCGGTACGTCAAGCACTAGGATCATTTAGGCATTGATAAATTCACAGGAGTAAACAGCTATTTACGGACTTAACGATCTAGATAAAGAGCGAGGATACTCATATCAACCTGTAACATATTTGCTTCCATAAAATAAGGTTTTATTCACTTTGAAAACGACTGCAAGGCCGATCAATATTGAAAGTTACTCCTATAGTACACAAAAAACAAGTACACAAAAAACTAGTCAGGGTCTTCAACGAGTGGCTGTCCTCCAGGGACAGTCTGCAAAAATTAAGACTCGATGAAACACTCCCCCATTTCATTAATGACATGATTTTTCCATGCGCTCTTTGCATTACCGTTATATTAGATGTCCTAATGATTATTCAATATGTAAGCATTGTTTTCAGAGCGATATGTTCTTTGACTTTGTAGTCGCGTGATTAGTTAAAACGAAATATTATCATCAGAAATTAGACATCTTGACCAGCGATGAAGTCGAAACCATCAGTTCTTCTTGTCTCACCGTCAGTTGCATTTGAAGCGAACTTCTAAACGACGGTCTTATTGTTCATTATAATTTTTATAAGGCTTTAGAACATAATCTAAGGATGAGCTATAACAATCGATTCTACATATATCACATTACAGTTGTTCACAGATGTGAATTTCCTGTCAAGGAATTTATTCATGCACAATACCGTCACCGGGTATCGGAGATGACAGCACTGTCGAACCCATAAATCAATCATTATTGTTCTCGGCTGCTGAACCCAGAGATCATAAGTTGGGGAAGACACATTCGGTTTATCAATATGAAGTGATCACCATGACAGACAATGCTGCATGGTATCCGTTGACATTCGTCATATCTGGCTGAGTTCTTCTTGCAATAATCTTAGTAAACTGCCATTGCAAAGAATACTTTACATCCACTAGCTAATATGTACCCGTGGCATTTCACTAGCTAATGATGCTGCTCATGTAAGCATAAGTTCATTCAATTTAATATCGTTTTGGAAAGACGTGTTGTTTGTTGACAGATTCATAAGCGTTCGCAGATTCCCGTCCACAAGCAGTGAATAGCGTGCAATGGAAATATTACGGAACAGAAT
>SDVV010000698.1:0-29578 GCA_016164225.1 Gammarus roeselii
GAAAGAGGTGGGGAGAGTAACGAATGAAGTGAGGGGAGTGTTATGAAAGAGGTGGGGAGAGTAACGAATGAAGTGAGGGGAGTGGTATGAAAGAGGTGTGGAGAGCAACGATTGAAGTGAGGGGAGTGCTATGAAAGAGGTGGGGAGAGTAACGAATGAAGTGAGGGGAGTGTTATGAAAGAGGTGGGGAGAGTAACAAATGAAGTAAGGGGAGTGTTATGAAAGAGGTGGGGAGAGTAACGGATGAAATGAGGGGAGTGATATGAAAGAGATGGGGAGAGTAACGAATGAAGTGAGAGGAGTGTTTAGAAAGAGGTGGGGAGAATAAAAAATGAAGTGAGGGGAGTGTTATGAAAGAGGTGGGGAGAGTAACGAATGAAGTAAGGGGAGTGTTATGAAAGAGGTGGGAAGAGTAACGAATGAAGTGAGAGGAGTGTTTTGAAAGAGGTGGGGAGAATAAAAAATGAAGTGAGGGGAGTGGTATGAAAGAGGTGGGGAGAGTAACGAATGAAGTGAGGGAAGTGTTATGAAAGAGGCGGAGAGAGTAACGAGAGAAGTGAGGGGAATGTTATGAAAGAGGTGGGGAGAGTAACTAAAGAAGTGAGGGGGATGTTATGAAAGAGGTGGGGAGAATAACAAATGAAGTGAGGGGAGTGTTATGAAAGAGGCGAGGAGAGTAACAAATGAAGTGAGGGGAGTGTTATGAAAGAGGTGGGGAGAGTAACAAATGAAGCGAGGGGAGTGTTATGAAAGAGGTGGGCAGAGTAACAAATGTAGTGTGGGGAGTGTTATGAAAGAGGTGAAGAGATGAATGAAAGCAGCAAAGGGAGGGTAATGGCAGAGGTTAGGAAGGTAATGAAAAAAGTGGAGGGAGGGTTATGAAAGAGGTGGGGAGAGTAACGAATGAAGTGAGGGGAGTGTTACGAAAGAGGTGAAGAGATGAATGAAAGAGGCAAGGGGAGGGTAATAGCAGAGGTGAGGAAGGTGATGAAAGAAGTGGAAGGAGGGTTATAAAAGAGGTGAAGAGATTAATGAAAGAAGCGAGGGACAATGCTACGGAAAAGGTCGTGGGAGGTGTATTAATGGACTATCTTTAGAGGCTGATCATAAAGTGAGGTTCACATACAAAAACGGATTACTCCTTCAGACGGAAGACGAGAACATTTGATCGGGTGAGAATTATTTTTCCCGACGAAGCCGTTCATTTGCCATGGTGATAGTGACAGCTACATATGGTCAGGTGAATGTCTGTAATTGGAAAGAGTATCAGGATATTTTTGCACAATCTTGAAAATAGTTATAAAAATTACTAAGGTCATGTAGCTTAAACATGCGCTAGGAGAAAATACATTCCTGATGAAAGGTTGCTGACGTTTGAACCCTCTAAGCTGCACATCATCGCCAGAGATCAATTTCCGAAACATTTATGTATTTGGAAAATTTTATCTTATATAAATATATTGGTAACTTGCAAAAGAAATAAAAGTGTCCTGTCGTTTGAAAATTCGGGATTATGTATCTCATGAAAATACTAACACTAATTTGATCATTTATGCCACTTGATACGACAGAATGAAACAGACTTACCACATCCTGAGAACACTTATAAACCAGTATATGCATATTATAACTTTTGTGTGAGTGTGAGCGTATGACGGTGTGAGGGTGTGAGGTGCGCCTTGCCGTCGGCCATTCCTCTTTCTGGGAATGCGGCCTAGTGTCTGCATCTGTATAACTTTTGTTATCTCGGTTCTCTCGATAAAAAGCTATTTCTTTGTAATGTAGTTAGAGCCCTATGGTTTAGCATTGCGCTTCTTTTTATTCGAATGAATCTTGAAGAGAAAACATTACAGAGACGTATTTACGAGAGAATCTTGACAATATTCATTGAACGTAGTTTTCGACTTCTGTAATTTCAAAACATTTAAATTCCTCGACTGTACCCGAGTTTTTAGGTAAAGAAACTGGCTGCTCGGCGCTAAATGTTGGCTAGGTACAGCGTGGCGTCTCCCGCGCCTGGCGGTCTAAATGTCGGCTAGGTACAGAGTGGAGTCTCCACGCCCGGCTGTCCAGGCCGGCTGAACCCCAACCTCCTCCCTTCCTATATAAGCAAGGTCTGCCCTGCCCCATCATTCATGAGGGCTAGCAAAGCTGCTTTCCGTAAGGAGACGTTAGTGCATTGTTAAGATAGCAGGGGGAGGAGGAGGCCCCATATGGCTCTTACTACATTACAAAGAAATAGCTTTTTATCGAGAGAATCGAGATAACAAAAGTTACATTCTCTTACACATCGTAAGAGCCATATTGTTTAGCATAGAACATACCATCATGTAGCGCAAGCTGGCCGATGCCAAAAGAGCACAGAAGTTGGAGGGATCGGTTGCAACTTAAACTGGGTGTTCCCAAAGAAGCGCTTGCCGTGTAAGGGAATGATAACACATTTGTATAAATGTTGGTAATGACTGTACTTATTGACAAATACATGAATCGTCAACAACAGCGAAAAGCTAGCTCCTAGCGGCAAACCAATATGCGGGCCCTGAACATGAGGGCCCAAATAATATTCAAGTATGGGTAAATACAAATATGGCGTTGTGGCAACGGCAGTGAACATTCTTGCTCAACGTGTCAAAAAAATAATATGCGGGTCGTGAGCATGAGCAACCAGAGTAGTTACGTAATCAATACATATTGCCCCCTAGTGAGGGTGGGTGAACCATCCGGTAGGCAAAAAATCCTAAATAAATCAATATCAACAATGCGTACAATAGCTTGCTCCTATGGTAACAGAGTAGTACTGCGAGTAGGATAAAGGAAATACATATTCCGTAATCCGTAACCTGAAAGCTTTGCGTGGAGTGTCGCCGCACGCGATGGTAAGATAATTATGTACGTACTCCATGATACGTAGAGGAGTTTCTGGCATTCGCGGATGCGATGTCCGAAACTTATGAGGCGAGAAGGACTATTTACCTAGCTCCTTAGGAGACGCAAGGTTGAGTAGGCTTCTCTACTGCAAAAATATATTTGTGCATGAATACGTGGGGCGACCTCCAAATTGCCTTGGATATGATGTTTTGAAGCGGGACTCCACGCGTCCAAGCGAGAGACGAGGCATACTTGCGAACATCGCGAGCTTTAGTGAAGGCATGCGGTGTGGTCTCGTTGATAAGCGAGCAGATGTAGTTCCCCACCGATGACGCCTTGGAAGGCTTGCCGGAAGTAGGATGGATGAACAAAATTTAATTGTTCGATGGACATCGTGTTATGTAGGCCTTGAGTGCGGTCATAGGGCACAAGCCGTGTGCTCGGCCATCCGGCAGCAGTGAGGCGATAGAGATGAGCGGTGGCGTTAGGGCGAGGGTCTGGTTTTTGTACAGGAACTTGTCAGCGGTTAGTATGAGCTCACATGAAGGGTTCGTGGAGAAATGTAGCCCCGTGCGTGACATAGCTACATTTTCAGAGACCCTGGTGCCTGCTGCGGGCGCGACGAGAAACATAGTCTTCTGAAAGAGCGCCAAAACTGACGTCGTTTGAGTATTGAAGCGAGTTGAGGCGAGCATTTCGATCACCGGCTCGAGCTTCCACCGAAGCACGAAACGTCATTGTGGCGGATTCTCCTGGAACTGGGCCCTAGCCAGTTCCTTAAAGATCGCCCCGCGGGTCGTGACGCCGAAGCCATGTCAGAAAGGCAAGTGTAGCGCATTCCTGTAGACCAATACTGGACAAGGATTGGGCCGCTTCTGCTTGCCGGCGTAGTGCAGGAACGTCAAGAGGGTGGACTGGTTGATAGACTGCGCCAGCGTGGCGCGTAGCCACGTTAGGAAACAAGTCCAGACGCTCTGGTTATGACGTTGTGTGGACTGCCTGTGCGTGTTAACCAGGGTGTCCGACAGCAATCTACTGAATTTGATCGTGAGCACCGTTGTCAAAAATTGAATGTGAGATAACTCGAGAACGGTCGTGATGTTAGAGGCACCTACCTGTCTTCGACGCGCTGGGACACGTCGAGGACGAGCGGAAAGTCGCTGAAGGACGGGACGACCTTGGGCCCCCACAGTGCGTTGGAGTAGTCGGGCACCACGAGGACGCCGCTGTAGCGGTACGTTTCGAGCTTGTGGAGCACCTGGATGATCAGGTTGTATGGAGGGAACAGGTATATTTTCCTTCACTGATTCCAGTCGCATTGGAGAGAAAACACGAAAGCTGCTCGGGTGATGAAACGGAGCTGCAAATAGTGAGAAGTATAGGCTTTCCGGATGCGCGAAGAGGTATATTTGTCTAGTCCCGCGCAGAGTAGAGAGGCGGGAAAAGCCTTGAGGCGTCCGTGTCTATTCCGTTTCTGTTGGTAGGAGGCGTGAGAGCTGATCGGGCCAGATGATCTGCGATCCGGGAAGGTAGACCGCGAGCAGAAAGAGATGACTGTGCTGGAGGATCTGTAGGAGCTGTTCTCCGAACTTCTACAACGCCGGGGCCTTGCTGGAGCCCAAGTGGTTCACCATGGCTACTGCCGCCCTGTTGTCGGACAACCCGCGGACTGTAGTGTGGTGCCAATGAGCTCGTGCCCGCAGCGCATGTACGATGGTCAGCGATTCCTTTGACGTAATGTGGAGAATGCGTTTCTATGGCGACCAGCGGCCGTAAAACTGCTGGTCGCTGCAGCATACGGCTCCCGCGCTTCATCCGATGCGTCCGTCCACAGGAGGGGCTTCGGTGGAGGCATTAACGGGACGTGGGAGTGAAGGAAAGCCTCGCCCCTCCAGTGATGTGCCGCGCGACGGTAGGGATTGTTGAAATGGCTGGGCTTGCTGGATAGGCGTAGGGATCGTGCTGCTAGTATGGCGTAGGTAAGGTGTTCGGAAATTCATAAGGCCGAGAGAACTCTGATGCTGTTGAAGAGAGAGAGAGTTCTGAGGGGAAGTATTTTTGTGGCCATGTCCCTGCGGCGGTCGATGTGCTGTGAGGTCGGGGCGATGGGCCCGGCCTCTCCATTGAATGTTACCCCCAGGGAGTCGAACTGCTGGGTGGGTTCCAGAATAGACTTCCCCAGGTGGACGTGGAATTCGAGCTTGAGGAGAAGGAAGCAGGCCGTCTGGGTGTAGCGCCGGCATTGATGTCCTGTTGGTGCCTGTAGCAGCCAGTCGTTGATGTAGAATCTATCCCTGGCCGGTGGAACCAGCGAAGGGGTAGCTTCGCGATCGTTGTAAAGATTTTCGGTCGCAAGTTGAAGCCGAATGGGAGGGCCGAAAAAAATTACCATTGGCTTCTCAGTTTGAAGGCCAGGAACTTTTTGGAACCTGGGATGTATTCGGACGTGCGGGAAAGCGTCTTTGGTATCCAACTTGGAGATCCAGAGAGGGGGCTTCAGCACTGCTCGTATTTGTTTCGGGTTGGACACTCGAAACGTGGTTACCGGGATGTATTTGTTGAGTTCTGAGAGGCCCATCAATAGGTGGTCCCCTCCTGAAGCCTTGGGGACCGCAAAGATACGAGATACGAAAGCTGGTTGTCTGGGCCTTGCCGTGAGTGCGCTTTTGCGCAGGAAGTCTGACTCGAGGGGTTTGAGAACGCCCTTGTGTTGTCGGTGTGAGACAGTGTAATCGAGAGGAGGGGGTCGTGGCGCCCATTTCTAAGAGACCTTTAGAAAGGATGTGTTTGACCAAAGGCTTGGCCTTGCCCCCTTGTGCTAGGCGACTCCTGTGGGCAGCCGGAAGAGCGTCAGTACTTACGGGAAGGGGAGCGGTCCCACTTTTCGTAGTCACCTGAGTACTTAGAACGGGGGGGGGGTATAGTCGTTTGGTTGCTGAGCCTCCCCGACCCTCTCCGCGACCTCCTTTCCCTGGACCATTCTGGCCACGTCCCTTGTCCCTTGAGGCAGTGGAGAGGCAGGCCCCCAAACCTATATGTGAGGTACCAGGGCCCCCATGCTCTCCTTGGGGTTGTATGGCACCACGCTGGAAGGCAGGGCTATCACTGGAAAAGGCTTGTCGACCTTTTTGGCCACGAGAAGAACCGCGCGCGACCCCCTTTTGGGGTTGATGAGTCTTCTGTGTCATCGGCGGTGCAGAGGCCACGAAACCGGAAGAGGAGGGGGCCCTAAATGAGAAGATCTCCGTCCTGCTTCGGAAAGTGTCAAACGGCTGGAAAGCGTTCAAGATCGCCTCGTCGGTGAGGGGTTGAGGATGAGAAAGTGGTCCTGCAAGAACGGCTACCCAAACAGACTCCGGAGCAAGCCTGTCCACAGTTTGAAGGCGAATTTAGTACAGTCACTGAATTATGTCGCTCGGGGATACCGACAACAGTTTGTGAAGGGAGCCTGTGGAGTGCTCCTACAAACAATGCAGTGACTGCGGGGTAACTCGCGTGCCATCTGATAAGACAGGATCACGGATGCGAACAAGAATACCCGTCAGTGCCGCGCTGAGGACATAGCCGCGTAGGGTCTGACCGACCTGAGCGTGGAGCTGGAAATCCTTCGTACGTACTTATGCAGGAATGTGTTGGCAAAAAGGCGGTCTTGCCGCTAGTTGTCTCGAAGTGAGCTTTTTTGGGGGGAGGATCGACGCATTAGCGAATTCCCTCAGGGCCCCGATTCTATGGCAGACCGAGTAAGCGCAAAGTGCGCATTCGACCAGGAGTCGAGCAGCTTTTATTGGGAGGCTCTGTCTCGTTGCACGATATCTGTTCCTGAACGCTTCAAAGGTAGGACTGTCTGGCGGCGCTGTCATGGATGGGGTCTATGTTGCACCCAACTGGCCTGTATACGTGACCTCGCGAATGAACCGGAGTGTCGTAGGCACTCGGGATGATGGTCATCGCTGGGCACAATACGAGCCTGTGACACGGTCATCAGAGAGAACTCTGGGATAGAGGAACCGTCCTGTGACTCGCGATCGCCCGCCTGTCGCTGAGGTGACGGTGGACAACGTTACTGAAACAATAGGGATTGAAGTAAAAAATGGATGTTATGTTTCAAAAATACGCTCTTCATCACTGCCACATAGCATGACATACCATATGTTTGTTCAGGAGAGAAAATAATAGGTATGTTACCAATAATTTTCATATGAGAGAGAAAATAATGCCAATATGGACTGAATGTATTGCATTATTTCATTATTGCGCAATGAGGGCTGCCATGCTGACCGAAACCATTGTTGATGTTGGATCTCAGTATCACGCATTGCTAACGTCCATATGGGCGCTGAGTTTGTTATCCGCATATGACTGAACGGAATCTAATGTCGCTGAGAAACCGCTGTATATCGTTGGGTTTGCAGAGCGACACTGACTTGGGTGCCGCGGTACGTCATATGTGACCCATGATCCTCTGTTGCAGGTGTGGGGACAACTTACTTCAAAACCAAAACACCGATGTTGTCAGGATGTAGACTATGCTTGTATAGTCTACATCCTGAGATCAAGCAAGATCAAAACCCACTGTTTCTGAGCAGGATTTCGAAAACAAACATTCAACAGTTCCCTGAGGAATGTCATGTGACATTTAATTATCTGTAGGTATGAAGGGCTGTTCGAGGAAAGCTTACTTCAAAACCTAACATTGATGGTGCCAGCATATTGGGCATGGTCGACAAATTTTTGTTAACAAAATTTTCTTGTTGCCAATTTCTTTTGTCAACAAATTTTTCTGTTGACAAAATTTGTCGACAAAATGTGTTGACAAAATTTTCGCGTCGACAAATTTTTTGTCAACAAAATTTGTGCCAACAAAATTTTTGTCAACAAAATTTGTGTTGACTAAATTTTTGTGTTGACAAAATTACTGTCGGCAAATTTTTTGTGCCGACAAAATGTCGACAAATTTTTTTGTCCAACAAGAAAAAATTGTGTCGATAAATTTTTTGTGTTGACAAATTTATGCGTCGAAAAATGTATGCGTTGACAAATTTTTTGTCAAAAAAATTTGTAGACAAATTTTGTGTTGACATTATTTGTTGATAAAATTTGCGTCAACAAAATTTGTGTCGACAAAATTTTCGTGTCGACAAATTTTTTGTCTCAACAAATTTTGTGTCGACAACTTGAATGTCGACCAAACTTGCGTGGCAACAAAATTCGTGTTGACAAATTTGTGTCGACAAACTCATGTGTCGACAAAATTCTTGTCAACAAAATTTGTGTAGACAACGGTTTTGTGTCGACAAAATGTGTCGACAAAATTTTGTGTTTACAAAATTTGTGTCAACAAAATTTGTCGACAAAATTTTGTGTTGACAAAATTTTGTCGACAAAATTTGTGTTGACAAAACTTGGGTCGACAAATTTTTTGTGTGAACAAGTTCATATGTCGACAAAGTTTGTGTCGACAAAATTTTCATGTCGACAAAGTTTGTGTCGACAAATTATTGTTGACAAAAATTTTGTACCGACAAAGTTTGTATCGACGTTTTTCTGTCAACAAAATGTGTCAACAAAGTTTGTGTGTCGACAAAATTTGTCGACATTTTGTTTGCCGACAAATTTGTGTCGACAAAATTTGTGTTGACAAATTTTATGTTGACATTTTGTGGACATTTTTTGTCAACAAAATTTTAGTTGACAAATTTGTGTCCAATTGATGTGTTGACAAAAGTTGTGTTGACAAAAGTTGTGTCAACAAAGTTTGTGTGTTGACAAAAGTTTTGTAAACAAATTTTGTGTCGACAAAATTTGTTGACAAAATTTGTTGACAAAATTTGTGTCGACAAATTTTTGTAGACAAATTTATGAATAGACAAAATTTGTGTAGATAAAATTTTTGTGTCAAATTATGCGTCGACAAAATTTGTGTCGACAATTTATGTGCCGACAAAAATTTTGAGTGAACAAAGTTTGTCAACAATTTTTGTCAACAAATTTTGTGTCGACAAATTTTTAGTGTCGAGAAAATTTGTGTCGAAAAAATTTGTTTCTACAAAATTTGTGTCGACGAAATTTGTGCCGACAAATTTATGTGTTGACAAAATTTGTGTCGACAATATTTGTGTTGCTACAAAATTTTTGTGTCGAAGTCAGATTTTGTGTCCACAATATTTGTGTTGACAAAATTTGTCGACAAAATCAGTGTCGACAAAATTTGTGTCAACAAAATTTGTGTCAACAAAATTTGTGTCAACAAAATTTGTGTCAACAAAATTTGTGTCAACAAAATTTGTGTCAACAAAATTTGTGACGACAAATGTATGTTGGCAAAAATTTTGTCAACAAAGTTTGTCAACAAAATGTTTTAACGAAATGTTTCAACAAAATGTGCGTGTCAACAAAATGTGTCAACAAAATTTGTGTTGACAAATTTTGTTTGCCGACAAATTGGGTAGATCAATTTTGTGTCGACAAAATTCATGTGTCGACAAAGTTTGTGTGTTGACAAAAGTTGTCGACAAATTTTGCGTCGACAGAATTTGTGTGGACAAAATTTGTCAACAAAATTTGTCAACAAATCTATGTTGACAAATTTTTTGTGTCAACAAAGGTCGTATGTTGACAAAATTTGTGTCAACATAATTTATGTCAACAAAATTTGTGTCAACAAAATTTGTTGACAATTTTTGTGAAAAAAAAATTGTGTTGACAATTTATGTTGACAAATTTAGGTCGGCAAAATTTTTGTTGACAAAATTGTTGACAAAAAGTGCTGTTGACAAAATTGTTGTTGACAAAATTTTTGTGTCAACAAATTTTGTGTTGATAAATTTTGTGTTGATGAATTTTGTGTCGACAAATTTTGTTGACAAAATTAATGTTGACAAATTTTGTCGACAAAATTTTTGTGTTGACAAAGTTTGTCAACAAAATTTCTGTGTACACAAATTTCTGTCGGCAAATTTTGTGTCGATAAAATTTGTGTTGACAAATTTTTTTATGTCGACAAAATTTGTCAACAAATTCATGTGTTGACAAATATATGTGGACAAATTTATGTGTCGACAAATGTATGTGTAGACAAATTTTGTATGTCGGAAAATTTGTGCCGACAAAATTTTGTGTCAACAGATTTCTGTGTCAACAAATTTGTGTCAACAAATTTTGTACCGGTAAATTTTGTGTGATGGCAACATTAGTGTGTCAACAACATTTCTGTGTCAACAAAATTTTTGTGTCAACAAATTTCTGTTTCGAAAAATTTCGTGGCGACCAATTTCTGATGGGACGCAGCTCACCGCGAGCAAATTCAGTACGGCAGGGCAATAATTGCCGACCCCATCTGTGGTTCTAGGGGCAGCGGGGTCACTAGTCCACTGCCCAGATGGGCCACCCCGCACTGAATCTTACCTTTCAAAAAGTTGCAGCGATCCTGTGGATCGAGTGAGGCGGGAGTGTGCTGCGTCCGAAGCAGAAGCGACGAATGACCTCGCTTATCTTAGAAGGGGTTTGGTGGTTCAGCCGGGCGCGGAAGACTCCAACCTGTACCTAGCCGACATTTAGACCGCCAGGCGCGGGAGACGCCACGCTGTACCTAGCCGACATATAGCACCGAGCAGCCAATTTGTCGGCACACATTTTTTACCTAAAAACTCGGGGACAGTCGAGGAACTTGAAAAGTTTCGAAATTCGCAAGTAAGGTTACAAGACACAAAGGTCTAAATCGGTCGAAAACTACGTTCAACGAATATTATCAAGATTCACTCGTAAATACGTCTCTGTAATGTTTTCTCCTCAAGATTCACTCAAATAAAAAGCAGAAGCGCAATGCTAAACCATATGGCTCTTACGAAGTAGAAGAGAAATTATAACCGGCAGTGTAGAAGCTATACAAGACAAGTCAATACCAGGTTCTATTAGAAAAGGTACATCTATTTTAGAAGAAACTTGAAACCATCAGATCCTAGATTAGATTAGCTTATACTAGATGCGATTATAGTAACCATGGTTACTAGCGCAGCAGAGTCAACACCCTTAGAGCAGCAAATGTCAGATCAACAACTTATGATGCAGCAAGTAATTTTCTGTCCAACAACAAGAAAAATAACAGATTAGATTGGAGTGACGAGGCTTTCTAGTGCGCTATAGTCAATGTCCTTGATTAAAGAAGAGCATCATGTATCCACAATAACAGCATTACGTATCCACATTACCAGGTCCAACACTCACCGACGAGGTGATGTGACAGGGACGCTATCTCCAGCACCTGCTTGCAGTGTGTGCACCGAGTCAGCAGAGGGCAGCTGCGCCAGTAGTGCACGTCTAGCCCCGACCCGGACAGGGTGTCGGACACCAGACCACAGAAGATGCATGCACTGCTTGGAAGAGGAGTAGATTAGAGTGACAAGGTTTTTCAGTGTGCTGCAGTGATTGTTCTATTGAGAACAGCTGTGCTCCGAAATTGGGAGCGAAGGCTGTGCTCGGGAAATGGAGGCGAAGGAGCATTGCTACAACCAAAGCTAGCTAAGGTTACGTAATGGTATGAAAAATGTGGTTGGTGAGGACAGGATGTGACAAGGCACTTCAGCAATCTTATGCCGAGAAATGCACAGAAGGAGAGAATAAACAATTGAGGATGTAAAGATGAACCAACTAGTCTTGCATTCAATATTAATATATTCACCGTAGAGCTATGCCTTACTAAATATCTCGACTGGATAAATATAACAGTTCGAAAACATTATGTGGGAGCTTTGAACACTCACTTATCCTCTTCCCCTTGCAGGGAGGGCGGCGTGAGAGGAGAGGGCTGAGAACCGGCGGGGGAGGGGGTGAGAGGGGAAGGCTGACCCATCATCTGACCGTCATCCTCGCACCGCAAGTCCTGAAAACAACATGAAGATCAACACTCTGTTGGCTTACTACACAAGCCTCAGGAGTAGGAAATTAAACTTCATGCACTCAACAAATGAGGAACATCAAGCAGGTCGTGGATTTGGCATGACAACATGTTAACACAATTAAAGGTAGATGATAATCTCCATCGAATTAGCTGTTGTGGCCACAAATAGTCATGCATTCATTCTAGGATGCAGTGGTCGAGCGGCCTCACCTTAGCGCTGTTGATTCTACAGAGTGCCCTGCCTCGGGCTTCAGATCCATCTGGTGTGATGCAGATCTGGGGCACCAGCTGACTGCTGGTGGTGCTGCCACCGCCGCTGCTGTTGGTACTGTTGATGCTGCAGTTGCTGTTGCTGCTGCTGTTGCTACTGCCACCACTGCTGATGCCACTGCTGCTGCTGCAGGAAGACATGCATGACAAGAAAAAGTAACGTCTCACCATTCAATAGTTTCAATGGATGCAAAGCTAAAAATATATATGAAACAAAGTACAGATAATATCCAAGAATCCTTTACTGGGTACATAATCCTCCAGTCTGATCAATATGATAAATACAGTTTTACAGTCTGAAATTGTTTAAAGATTAGATTAGAATAGAGTGCTGAGGCTTTGATTACAGATTAGTGCATCCTATAACAGTTACACGTCGGTGTATCCTCACCATGCCCCCAGAGCTAGCGTAGTTGGGACGGCCACCCCTCGCCCCGGGCCCTGTTTAGGGGACGCCTCAGAGCTTCCAAAGACCCTCCCGCGAGGGCTGCTGTTGTTACTGCGCTGTAATACACAATGGTACGTGGTAATGGTAATGATGACGTTATCTAGTACACCTACTATTGACAAGTGCAAGGTTGATTCCCCAGGAAGGGGGTGAGCGACGTCAAAATGCACCCCACACTCCATTCAAGCCCTCACACACATACCAAAATTCTTCCCCTCAACATTAAATAGTCCAGACTCCGCAACGCACAGTTCGGGCCAGGAGTGAGGTCTAAGATCTGAGACAACAGAAGGGCTCGACAGCTCTCATTGGTTTACCTCTGCTGCGTCATAATTACCGGGCCTTTTCTCATCCCCGTTCAACCCGTTTCTCAACGAGACACCAGGCGGGAAAGCGGATCAGATACAGATACAGACACTAGGCCGGCTCCTACAGGAAGGGGGGCGGCCGACGGCAAGGCGCACCTCACACCCTCATACGCTCACACTCACACAACTTTGCCCTTTCGTGCTAGAGGGTCCAGCCGGTAACCCCGCAACACTCACTCTGGGTCACGAGTGCGGTCCGAGGATCCGTTGTCAGCAGTAGGTCCGACAGTTTTCATAGGTTTACCCCCGCCGCGTCATAATGGCCGGGCGCCCCCCACCCACGACCATCCCGACAACGTGATACCATGGGCGGGAAAGCTCATCTGAGCAGCGTCAAAATCAACCATTCACAACCATTTTCCACTCACGCCTTTTCATTGCACGCTCTCTCGCTACTTCCGTATTCATGTCGCTCCTTCCTAACGCCTGCTTCACACCATCCATCCACCCAAACTTCGGTTTACCTCTAGGCCTGCGACCACTCGCCTCCGCAATCATCACCCTTTTTACCAATCTCCCTTCATCCATCCTCTCCATGTGCCTGGATCATCTCAGAACCCGCGAATCCACTCTGTTCTCCAACTTCTTCACCATCCTTGTTCTGATTCGAACCACGTCGTTGGTGATCCGGTCTCTCAGCGTTACTTCAGCCATGCTCCTCAAACATTTCATATCGAAAACATTCAACCTTCTCTCCTCTTCTCTCACCCCCACGTCTCAGCTCCGTAGAGCACAGTTGGGACATCAACACCCTCATACAACCCTCTCTTTGCTTCCATCCCCAACGTCATACAGCTCATAACACTCTTCAGTGCACCCAACACTTTACACCCCTCCTTCACTCACGCTTTCACATCAGATTCCACTAGTTCAGTCATCTCCACATGGGAGCCCAGATACTTCAAACACTGAACTTCCTCATAGAGCTCTCCATTTAAGGGGGACACTAATTTTGCTCGCACGACAGTTTTCAAGCATCTCATTACTTTACTCTTACCCACGTTCACTAGAAGCCCCCTCCTCTCACACACTCTACCAATCTTAGACACTAGCCTACATAGCTTCACCTCTGAATCCGCCACCAGGGCCGTATCATCCGCAAATAGCAACTGGCTCAACTCCCAACTCCGTCCATTCGCTTCCAGCAGTTCCAAGGATCACCCAGCACACTCGCGTTTACCTCCCTGACCACTCCATCCATGTAGAGGTTGAACAGCCAGGGAGATATCACGCAGCCTTGTCTCAGTCCATCTTTTACTGTGAACCAATCACTCACCTCGCTTCCCACTCTGACACATGCTTGGCTGGCAACATAGAAACTGCACCGCTTGCAACAGATGTCCGCCCACTCCATACAAACGCAACACCCTTCCCAGCGCTTCCCTGTCAATCCTATCGTATGCCTTATCCAGATCCTTGAAGACCCAGAACACATCCATTCCTTTTGCAAGGTACCCCTCACAGACCTGTCTCACGGCAAAAATCTGATCGGCACACCCATATACCACTCGTAAAGCCACACTGTTCCTCTCCAATTGCGCAGTCCGTACAGTCTCTAATCCTTTTGATCAGCCCTCTCCCGTACAATTTACCAACCAAACATAACAGACTGATACCTCTCGAGCTTCAGCATTAATTATCTCCTTTGCCCTTATATAGCGGAACAATGCAGGCACTGCGCCACTCAATCGGTACCACGCCTGCCACAAAACACGAGTTCAGTAACCTCACCAACCATTCGACAATCGATACCACTCTTCTTCAGGCACTCGGTCGCAACGCAATCCAAACCAGGGGTTTTCCCTGCTTTCATCACCTCCACCGCCTCCTGCACCTCTTCCCAGGTAATTTACGCCAAAAGTCTTTCTCTCAAAACTTGCATCCGAGCACCACCACACAGAAAACAATGTCAGCCTCTCTGTCACTGGACGTTTTCACCTTTCACCACTTCCTCTTTCCGGTTTCAAGCGGATCAGGGCCGCGTCAAAGCTCATTCATTCATAATCACTCTTCACTCATGCCTATACATTGAACGGTCTCTCGCCACCTCCCCACTGATGTCACTCCTCACTAGAGCCTGCTTCACGACATCCATTCAAACTTTGCTTTCCTCTAGGCCTGCGCCTACTCTCCTCCGCTTTCATCGCCCTCAGAAAACGTGATTCTACTCTGTCCTCCAACTTTCTCCCCATCTCAAATTTAATTCGAACAACGTTGTTAATGGTTCTATCCATCATCGACATTCTGGCCATGCCTCAAACATTTCAACTCAAAAACGTTCAGCCTCATCCTCTCTTTTTCTCGCGCCCTTCACGTCCAGTCCCGTAGAACGCAATTAGGACAACGTCCTCTTCAAACCTCCCCTTCTTTAGTTCCACATACAATGTTTTACAGCTTCTTGCACATTTCAGTGCACCAAACCCTTTACACCCTTCCTTCACTCCAGATTTCACATAAATTTCAACTAGTCCGGTCTTCTCCATATGAGATTTCAATAATACATCGAACTTGATCCAATTATTTTCAACTTAGGCAGACTCTGTTTCCGCTCGCATCGTCGCTCTACTTCCTCTTGCATTACTTCGCTTCTATCACGGCGCGACCAATTCTACAAGAATCGCTGTTAATGAGCTCCCGGCTACAGCATGCTTACCAGCATGTTCGTTAAAGATGCGCTCTCAGACGATCTATTTCAGAACTAATCTTCTTACTATCAATAGGTAACCTAGTTTGGGTCAAAAGGTCTGTTGATGTCTTCTTATACTTGTAAACACTTGCAAGCTCTTGTAAACTATCGAGTCATCAGAAAATAGCACATGACTCAACTGCCGGCTCAGTCCATTTGCTCCAAATAACTCTAAATTTTGACCCAATACACTTGTGTTCACCATCATGACTAGTCCCATCCACGTATAGATTGCATAACCAGGGAAATAACGTACGTCAAACTTCTCTCAGTTCCACATTCACTGGTAACCAAGCACTCGCCTCACTCGTTACTCTGACACATGCTCTCTATGGACCACTCTTAACAGATATCTGCCCACTTTGTTCGAACGAAGGCCCACCACAACGCTTTCCTGTCGACCAAATCGTTTTTTTTTTTCAAATCCATGAAAGTCCAAAATACATCCTTCCCCTGCACAAGGGACTTCTCACAGACTTGTCTCACTGCTAAAATTCGATCTCCACACCCTCACCACTTCAAAAATTCCACTGTTCATCGCCTAATCGCATTATCCGATCTCACTCTAATCCTCTTGCTTGGCACTCTCCCGCACAACTTACCCACTGCACAACACAAACTGATACCTCTTGAGTAGCTGAATTAATTTTTATGACCTTTGCCCTTGTATAGCGGAACACTGCAAGCACTGCGCCACTAAATCGACTGCCCTTACTCCATCCCACGTTTGGCACTCGGCCACAACTCGTCCTTGACCAGGAGCTTCCTTGCTGTCATCACCTCTACCGACTGAACCGCTCTCCCTTAGCAATGCTCGCAACAACTTTTGCACCCAAAACCAGTATCCTTAAACCACTACCACAGCAACAATGTCAGCCTCTCTGACATCAGCAAGATTCAACAACTCCTCAAAATACTCAACCAATCTCTTATGTACAGCAGCACTTGCCTACATCTTCCGGCCGCATACATCTGCCACCACCTCCTCCTACCCCGTCAACCCATTCCTCATCATTTTTCTGGAACAACATCTTGTTCTCTTTAAAAATTTCCCGCCAGAAGTAGTATTGAGGCCAGATAAAGTCATATTAAATGATGCCTACTGCAACAATGGACGTTATAGTTTCCAGTGGACAAATATGAGGAATAAAGAAAAAATAGGAAAACATTGATGGGAAGTGGATATTATGGAGGTTTTTCATAAGTTCATGACAAATAATCGAAGATAGTATCGCATCATTGCAAATGTGGTCAACTCTACTGACGGTTACCGATCCTGTACATATTTTTAGAGAAACGAGATGAAAAACGCTAGAAGCAGGAGCAAATATGCCCGAGAAATACAAGGTCACCACATTTTCACACAATAAAGTCCAGTAAAATAACTTTAGACGTCACCTGCAAAGGTTAGAGATTGGTTGGTGACGTCTCCTCCTCACCTGCTTGTCAATGAGGTCGAGCTGTTCGAAGAGGTTCCTGAAGAGGACGTTTCTCCTGGCGGGTTCGTCCTCGTGTGGCAGCGCACGTCGCACCGCCAGCGGGTGATGGCGGTACAGAGCCAGCAGCACGCGCTCACTCGCCTTGCGCACGTCGCTGCTTGAGTGCTGCACACCCGACAAACCAAACTCGGCTAGCTGACGAGCGGTGAATCCGCTGAGGGGAGAATAGGAGATAGGATTAGATTGATCGGGCGTGCTACTCCGTAGAAGCAATGTCATTAGCGTGGCAACTACCAAAATTTCTTTTGGGTGCCACAGGAGGTATAGAAACTCCGAAGAGGCTGGAGCCATGTAGGTGTGGGGGAGAGATTAGATTAGAGTGACGAGGCTTTCTAGCGTGCTGGAGCCATCGTCCTTCTGGCGTCGAATGTCAAACCAGCCAGCAGTGCTGCATTATATATATATATATATATATATATATATATTTTTCAATGTTCGAGTTGGGTTTACTACTGCGCAAAGTCAGAGACCTTCACGCGGTGAACGCCTATGGTATGTACGGGTGCCACAGGAGGTACAGGAACTCCTAAGGTGCTGAGGCCATATGGTCCCAGCACTTCCTGGATGGCAGTAAGGAGGAATAACACACTACCTACCCTGCTTCAGCGCCCCAAGGATCCGCATTAGTCTTTAGGGGCGGGCTACGCGCTCCAATACCTGCTAAGGGGAAGATGAGGAGAGACAGAAAACGGGGATCCCATACATGAAATCTACACTAGGTGTAGGACTATTAGGAGAGTTGCTGAGAAGGAGTCTGAGACAAGTTAAAGGAAATTTGAACTAAACGTAAGATGCAAATGAGGTAAATAACAGTCAAGCAAATCAGGATGGGGAGAAAAAAAAGATAGTGAAGGGTGAAGAAGAGGGGAGTCTGAAGGGAAATAAGGGTGTTCACCCCCCCAGGTTGGGCCGTGACTCCGTGCGGCCCGTGAACCTAACAGATGCCTGGGGAGGGGGGGGGGCGTGGGAGAGAAAGAAGAACTTATCGATTAGAGGATACTATTACAATTGTAATACATGGAACGATCAATTTTTCTCAGCACCTCCTAAAATCCTCTTCACAGCCTGGCTCTGTTCATAGATTAGTGAATACTTGTGCAATAACAATCCATGCGATATCCTCTTTTGCCAGCAACCTCTCGAAATCCTCTTCGCATGCTGGCTTTGTTCATCGATTAGTGAATGCAAGTGCAATAAAAATCCATACGATATCCCCTTTTGCCAGCAACCTTCTAAAATCCTCTTCGCATGCTGGCTTTGTTCATCGATTAGTGAATGCAAGTGCAATAACAATTCTTTCGATATCCCCTTTTGCCAGCAACCTTCTAAAATCCTCTTCGCAGGCTGGCTTTGTTCATCGATTAGTGAATGCAAGTGCAATAACAATTCATACGATATCCCCTTTTGCCAGCAACCTTCTAAAATCCTCTTCACAGGCTGGCTTTGTTCATCGATTAGTGAATGCAAGTGCAATACCAATTCATACGATATCCCCTTTTGCCAGCAACCTTCTAAAATCCTCTTCACAGGCTGGCTTTGTTCATCGATTAGTGAATACGTGTGCAATAACAATCCATACAATATCCCCTTTACCCAGCAACCTTCTGAAGTTCTATTTCTTCTCCACTCGTATAAGCCATATGGTTTGCATTGCGCTTCTGCTTTTATTCGAATAAATTCTGAAAAGAAAACATTACAGAGACGTTTTCACAAGAGAATCTCGATAGCATCCATTGAACGTAGTTTTCGACCGATTTAGACCTCTGAGTCTTTTAACCTTACTCAGGAATCTCGAAACTTTAAATTCCTCGACTGTCCTCGAGTTTTTAGGAAGAAGAAACTTTGTCCGCTTGGCGGCGCGTGGCGTCTTGCGCCTATTGGTCTAAATGTCTTCCAGGTACCGGGTGGCGCGTTCGGCAGTCTGCCGGCTGAAATCCCCAGCCCCTTTTCTTCCTATATAAACGTGAGCTGGCCTGCTCTATCATTCATTAGTCGCTCTGGCTTCGGACGCACAGGACTCCCGCCTTACCTGATCCTGACAGATCGTAGCCCCTTCTCGAAAGGTAAAATTCAGTTTGCGGCGGCCCATCTGGGCAGTGGAGTAAGGACCCACTGCCCCTAGAGCCACAGATGGGGTCGGCAATTATTGCCCTGCCGCACTAAATTTGCTCTCAGTGAGCTGTGTCCCACGATACGACAATTTGTCGATACAGTTTTCAACACAAATAGTCAAAACAAAAATTTGTTGAGACAGAAAGTCGTCGAGACAGAAAGCTGTCGACACGACAATTTTTCGATAAAGTTCTTGACAAAAATTTGTCGAGACAGAAATCTGTCGACACGTCAATGTGTCGATACAGTTCTCAACAAAAATTGTTGAAACAGAAATTTGTCGAGACTGAAAGTTGTCGAGACAGAAAGCTGTCGACACGACAATTTGTCAATACAGTCATCAACATAAATTGTCGAAACAGAAATTTGTCCAAACAGAAAGCTGTCGAGACAGAAATCTGTCGACACAACAATTTGTCACTGCAGATCTCAACAAAATTTTTGTCGTAACAGAAATTTGTCTAGGCAGAAAGTTGTCGAGACAGAAAGTTGTCGAGACAGAAATCTGTCGACACGACAATTTGTCTATGCAGTTCTCGTCAAAAAATTGTCTGAACAGAAATTTGTCGCGACAGAAAGTTGTTGAGACAGAGATCTGTCGACATGACAATCTGTCGATACAGTTATTGACAAAAATTGTCGAAACAGAAATTATGCGAAACAGAAAATTGTCAAGACAGAAAATTGTCAAGACAGAAAGTTGTCGAGACAGAAAGTTGTCGAGACAGGAAGTTGTCGAGACAGGAAGTTGTCGAGACAGAAAGTTGTCGAGACAAATCTGTCGGCACGGCAATATGTCGATACAGTTCTAGACAAGAATTATCGAAACAGAAAATTCTCAAAACAATTTTTTTGTTGTTTTGTCGACATAATCACAAAAATTTCGGTCCGATCCAAACTCTTTCCGCAAAATATTGTGTTATACCCATACTCTCGTATAAGTCTTTTCCTCTGCTTATACTTCTCTCTCCCTGATTTCAGAACATGACGGAAACACCTTCCCAGCCCACCTGCTCCCGATGTGCCTGTCCTCTGCCCAAAACGACCTCCATACCACCTGCCTGAGACACTCCAGCTGCTTCGCGGGACACGTGTATAAAGAGAGAGATTAGAGTGTCAAGGCTTTCTAGTGCACTGGAGTGACACGTGTATAGGCGAGCAGGGTGCGCCATCTGCCTATCGGCCATGAAAGCAGCCCCAGGCAGTGTGGCCTACGAGGCTTTCCTGAACAGAAATCGGTCCATGAGACGGAGATACTCTGGCAGCGCCACATCGGACACAAGGTCCTTTTTGAACCCTGACTCCTGCCACCCTACACTTCCAGGCACGCAACGCAATCCACCTCGCTACTCGGAGACTAGCAAACGGAAGGCAAAGGAGGACAGCACGGCAGCAGACGACCCAAGGCGTCTCTTCACCCAATCGTCGAGAGGCTCGGGCAAGGATAGCCCTACTCATACAAACAGTCTCCTCCCTTCGCGGTCCCCTACCTCCGACGCGCCTGCCTCACCCTCGGTTTCTGGGTCACAGATGCGCGACAAAGGACGCATCACCCTCGGCGATCTCGGCGCACACTTCCTCATACGGGAAGACAGCACGCTGGACATGCCACCACCCAACCAGGAGGGGTTTCACTCCCAGCGGGAGTACACCCCGGGGGACCCGGGCCTGTTCTCCGTGTCCATGCGGACTGCATCGGACGAGGGAGCCACAACATCGCTCAAGACATTACTCCACTTGCGCACAGACCGCATTCACGGCACCAGCCCCCTACGGTACCATCACAACCCCCCCGCTTCCGGACGGTACCCAGGCACGCTCCGGCGGAGCTCCCCGATGACGAAACACCGCTCCTCGCCTCTCCCCCTTTCCCGGAGGAGAGGTGGTATGTACTCCCCTCACCGCGACGTACACAGAGTTATTGGTGAGCTGCGACTATGAGGTCTACACCACAAAGCCCCCTCACAATCTGATCTCACGGTTCATGAGAGAGGCCCTAACTTTATTTTCTCCACGGTGGACTTAACCAGCACCGCGGTTCAGCTACTCGTCCGCAGGCCAACCCCTTTTTTGCCGCCAGCAGGTGCGAAGAAGCTCCCTCTCCAGCATCTCAAGAGTGTCTTCCCGGGTGAGCAACCCTCCCATCGGGGGGTGACTGTCAGAGAAGACGGCCTGTTTGTCCTAGAACGTATCCCAAATGCATTACCCAAACTCCTCGAGCAAATCAATACCACCCTGCCCAACGGGTCGGCACCGAAGGACCTCGACGCTGGGTCAAACAAGCAATTTGCGCTCACAGCACACTGCCCAGCGGTCAAGTCCCTGATGGAATTCACGAATGCTTCGATCCTCTCCTCGAAGGCTCATTTCGACGCCACAAAGGAAAAGATCGCTTTCCCGGTCCAGCACATTGCCACAGAAGCCCGTACCAAGGACTTCCGACTCCGCACGCATGTGGCTCAAACCCTATGAGACTACATGCATGCGCATCGCTGACGGGGATTCTTGAGCGTATCCGGACTCCCGTCCTCACCGATGGCACGCCAGTTACCCCTCAGTCACTGCGTTGTCTGGCAGAGCTCACCACAGGCTCCGCTCACAAACTATTGTCGGAGTCCCTATTCAACGCGGCTCAGTGGAGGTACCAGATTCGGCTTCAGACGCTCGGCAGGCTTACTCCGGAATTCGCCCGGATTGCCCTTCTAGCAGGGTCGGTATTTGAACCTGAACTATTCACCGACCAGGCGATCATGCAGGATAGCCAACCGCTGGACACTTTCCGTAGCATGATAGAGGTCCTCTCCTTCATGGGCCCTACCACATCGGGTTTCGTTGGCCCTGCTCCACGGAAACCCCCGCAACACTGGGAAGCTGTCACACAGCATCCTCTCTGTAACCGAGGCGGAATGGCACGAAGCTCTTTTCGTGGCCGACCCGCACCGCCAAGGGCACGCCCTACGTTCCAGCAGGACGCTAGGCAACCCCAAGGGAGGCGAGTGGGCTTCGGTGCGCCTCAGACAAGCTCCAGGGCCCGCCATCCGCCTGCCCTGGGTGTCCGGAGACGCGCCCAGTACGTTCCAAGGAGGGGAAGTCGCAGATGGAATCGGGGAGCCTCGGCACACAGACGACCCTCCCCCTCCGGCTCACAGGCCACAGCTAACCACAGACAGAGAGACCGCCCCCCCTTCCGCAAACTCTGACGTTCTGCCAGCAACCCTCAGGAACCGCCTCGCGCACTGGACCAAGGCCACGCCTTTGGTCAAACGCAATATCGCCAAAGGGCCCCTCCTTGAAATGGACGCCACGACCCCCCCCCACTCGATTACACGGTCTCCCACCGACAACGCGAAGATATTTTAGAACCCCTCGTATTGGAATTTTTGCGCAAAGGCATAGTCAAGGCGGTTCCCAGACAGCCGGCTTTTGTATCTCGCATCCTTACGGTCCTCAAGGCTTCGGGAGGAGATCGCCTAGTGATCGACCTCTTCCGAACGCAACAGATACATCCCGGTATCCACGTTCCGCATGTCCCACCCGCAGCGCATACGGGCAGTGCTGAACCCCCCTCTCTGGTTCACCAAGTTTGATATCGAGGACGCCTTCCCACACATCCCGATTCATCCCAGGTTCCAAAAGTTCCCGGCCTTCATACTAAGAGGCAAACTGTTTTTCTTTTTGGCCCTCCGATTCGGTCTCAACCTGGTATCAAAAATCTTTACAACGGTCGCAAAGCAGCCCCTGCGTTTACTCCACCAGCAAGGGATAGATGCGGCCTTCTATATCGACGACGGGCTATCTGGGCACCGACAGCTCTTAACTGACGGCGCAACACCCAGACGGCCTGCGACCTTCTCCCCAAACTAGGCTTCCGCGTCCACATGGAGAAATCTGTTCTAGAACCCACCCAGCAGATTGACTTCTTGGGGGTAACATTCAACGGCGCGGCCTGGTCCATCACCCGAGCCTTACAGCGCATAGACCGCTGCAGGGACATAGCCACGGAGATACTCTCCAACAGCATCAGAGTTTCCTCGGCATAATAAATTTCCTCACACCTTACTTACGCCATGCTCGCCACTTCTTCAACCAGGTGGTGCTCGCAGCACGCTTCCTCCACCTCTCCCGCAAGTCCTGCAGTCTCGACAATCCCTACCGCCAGGCAGCTCAGCACTGGCGTAACGAGACTTTTCTTCATACCCCAGTCCCGTTCGTAATATCTCTCCCGGAGCACCTCTTGTGGACGGATGCACCGGACGAAGCGTGGGGTACCGTATGCGGCAGCTACCAGCAGTCTTACGGCCGCTGGTCTCCCAGGGAATGCTAACTCTATATAACGGCGAAGGAATCGCTGGCCATCATGCACGAGCTCATTGGCACCACACCACAGTCCGCGTGATGTCCGACAACAGAGCGGCAGTGGCCATGGTGAACCACTTGGGCTCCTGCAAGGCCCCGGCGCTGCAGAAGTTCGGAGCACAGCTCCTACAGATCCTCCAGGGCCACCACCTCTCCCTCCCCGCGTTCTACCTTCCCGGTTCGCAGAAAGTCTGGCCCGATCAGCTTTCACGTCTCTTACCGGTAGAAACGGAATGGGTGCTGACGCCTCAGTGCTTCTCATGCCTCTCTACCCTGTACGGGATTATGCACATCGACCTCTTCGCGCATCCCGGGAACCACAAGCTCCCCCTATTTGCAGCTCCGGTTCCTCATCCGCGAGCGGCTTCAGTGAATTCTCTCCAATGCGACTGGAATCAGTGGAAGGAAATATACCTCTTCCCTCCATACAACCCGATTCTCCAAGTGCTCCACAAAGTAGAGACGTACCGCTACAGCGGCGTCCTCGTCGTCCCGACCACCCCAACGCACCGTGGTGGCCCACGGTCATTGCGTTTTTCCACGAACTCTCGCTCGCCCTCGACGTGTCCCATCGCATCGAAAGCAGAGAGGTCCATCTGAAATCCCGACCCTTCTCGCATTATATAGCATTTAATTTTAAAAAACTGTCCTCACGATCGAATTCAATAACTCGCTGGCGGACACTCATGGTTTACACTCACAGGCAGTCCACACAACGCTAATACCAAAGCGTCTGGACTTGTTTCCAAACGTGGCTAGGCGACACGCAGGCGCAGCCCATCAACCAGTCCACCCTCTTGACGTTCCTGCACTACGCCGGCAAGCAGATGCGGGTCAATCCTCGTACGGTTCTGGTCTACAAGAATGCGCTACCCTTGCTTCACTTACATAGCTTTGGCGTCACGACCCGCGGGGTGAGCTTTCATGAACTGGTTCGCGCCCAATTTCACGAGGATCCGCCACAAAGACGCTTCGTGCCGCAGTGGAAGCTCAAGCCGGTGCTCGACATGCTCGCATCTCCTCGCTCCGATACTCAGACGACGTCAGATTTGGCACTTTTTCAGAAGACTCTGTTTCTCGTCGCGCTCGCAGCAGGCAACGGGGTCTCTGAAATTGCAGTCATGTCACATACGGGACTACATTTCTCGACGAACCCTCCATGCGCTCATCCTGACAAGTTTCTGTACAAAAAACAGACCCTCGCCCACACAGCACCGCTCATCTCTATCGCCTCACTGCTACCGGATGTCCGGGCACATGGCTTGTGCCCTATGACCGTACTCAAAGCCTACATAACACGATGTCCATCGAACAATTAAATATTGTTCATCCATCCTACTTCCGGCAAGCCTTCCAAGGCGTCATCGGTGGGGCAGTACATCTGCTCGCTTATCAACGAGACCACACCGCATGCCTTCACTAAAGCTTGCGATGTTCACAAGTATGCCTCGTCTCTCGCTTGGACGCGTGGAGTCCCGCTTCAAAACATCATATCCAAGGCAATTTGGAGGTCGCCCCACGTATTCGAGCACAAATATATTTTTGCAGTAGAGAAGCCTACTCAACCTTGCGTCTCCTAAGGAGCTAGGTAAATAGTCCTTCTCGCCTCATAAATTTCGGACATCGCATCCGCGAATGTCAGAAACTCCTCTACGTATCATGGAGTACGTACATAATTATCTTACCATCGCGTGCGGCGACACTACACGCAAAGCTTTCAGGTTACGGATTACGGAATATGTATTTCCTGTATCCTACTCGCAGTACTACTCTGTTACCATAGGAGCAAGCTATTGTACGCATTGTTGATATTGGTTTATTTAGGATTTATTGCCTACCGGATGGTTCACCCACCCTCACTAGGGGGCAATATGTATTGATTACGTAACTACTCTGGTTGCTCGTGCTCAATACCCGCAAATTATTTTTGGCCGCGTCGAGCGAGTATGTTCACTGCCGTTGCCACAACGCCATATTTGTATGTACCTATACTTAAATATTATTTGGACCCTCATGTTCAGGGGCCGCATATTAGTTTGCCGCAAGGACCTAGCTTTTCGCTGTTGTCGAACAATCCTTATTCGCCAGTATGTAAAGTAATTACCACAATTTATACAAATGTGTTATCCTTCCATTCCACGGCAAGCGCTTCTTTGGGAACATCCGGTTCAAGATGCAGTCGATCCATCTGTGCTGTTCAGGCATCGGCCAGCTTGCGCTACATGATGGTATTTTCTATGCAAACCATATGGCTCATACGAGTGGAAGAGAATATAACTTTTGTAATCTCGATAAAAAGCTATTTCTCTGTAACGAGTATGAGCCATTTGGGGCCACTTCCTCCCCCTGCTATCTTAACTACGCACCAACGTCTCCTTACGGGAAGCAACTTCGCTTGACCTCATGAATGATGGAGCAGGCCAGCTCACGTTTATATGGGACGGAAAGGGGTTGGGGGTTTCAGCTGGCAGACAGCCAAGCGCGCCACCCGGTACCTGGAAGTGTCTTTTTCCTAAAAAATCGAGGACAGTCGAGGAACTTAAAAGTTTTGAGATTCCCGAGTAAGGTTTATAGACTCAAATGTCTAAATCGGTCGAAAACTACGTTCAAGGGATGTTATCAAGATTATCATGTAAAAACGTCTCTGTAAAGTTTTCTCTTCAGGATTCATTCGAATAAAAGCATTAAGGAGGAATAGCTTTTTATCGAGAGAATCGAGATAACAAAAGTTATATTGCTGGCTGGCTTTGTTCATCGATTAGTGAATACGAGGGTAATAACAATCCATACGATATCATCGTTGCCAGCAGCCTCCAGAAATCCTCCTACACAACCTGTCATTTTAAAATGAATGTATGTTTGCACGCAGGACATTTACACTGTCTTTCTCACATAACAGTCCGGCTGATGAGGGAAGAACTTTTGGAGCTAGGCGTTGACCGAAAGGAAATTTGGAAAAGCCTCCAATCAGACGAAAAAAATCGTGCAGAGAATTAATGGTTTTCGAATAAAGACTCTAACATGACGAGATTATTCAGGGTGTTTCCTGGATAGTGTGAACGAAATTATCTTCATTCACTTCGATTTCAGTGCGCATACTAATAGATAAAGAAATAAATCCCAATAATTGTCCTAAGAAATATGAGTCAAGGCAGCCCAGTGAAGAACTGATGAAGGAACGTTATGTAAAGTTTACATAACAAAGATGAGGAGGAAATATGAATGCTAGAATCATGATGGTAGCGTCTAGAAGGTGAAATGTTGACAAGATAAGAGCCGTCTTTGAGAAATTTGCTATTTTAGTCGCGCTTTCTAAACACGCTATCAACACACTCAACCTACACACACTTACGAGACTCATCAGCTTCAAGCACTAGCTACGCGCAATGTCAGGCAGGAAGACTAGCACTAACCTGTCGCGGTCTTTAGGCAATGGGGAGGCGGCCATCCTGGTGAGCTGAGCCTCGACGATGGTGGCTCTGCACAGCGCTGACCGCGGGTGGACGCTCAGCGTGATGGGCTTACTCAGCTCGGACCCGATAGTGCTCACGTTCCTGGGGGTACACATCAGCTCTGGTCACGCACCTATTGGTATGCGTTAGGCAGTGCAGTTTGCAGTTTAGTCGTAAAATAAAAGGACCGGTTACAAAATTGATGCACGAGCTAGAATTTACTTAGCAGTTTGAAACACATTTTCCAGTTTCAATCGGATTGTTTTTGGATAATATACTATCGCTATTCTGCCTTCTTTTCAAGTTATTGTGATGAGGTTCCATTTATTCTCATCCTACGACCCAATGCTTATCCATCGATAAGGAGGATTAGTGTTGAAACGTCCTTGATGGTCACACTATAATAAATGAGGACCAACTCCAATAGCTGCACGTCCGACGGTTAGGTTCGATTACCTTTCTAGTGAAATAGCACTTCAGCAAGCAATGCTTGTAAAGACTTAAGAGGTAACCAGGTTACGTTTACAGCCAACCTTGTGAGGGCGAAAGTAAGCATCTCAGTAATAGCTGTGACGGCGAGCTGTTGGGTCCTGACGGCGTTGTCTGCAGTCTTGGGCAAAAGGTCCGGTAGTACGCGGTCCAGGGTGGACCCACACTCCTTACGAGACACTCTGAAAGGGGGAGGGGGAGCTAAGAGGGATTCGTTTCTCGTTACTGGTGTGGTATAAGAAAAATTGAAAGGACGCACAGGTGGCAGATTCGGAGAAGTTGTGTAGGGCTATTGCCAGAGTTTGGTAGCGTGTGCGAGATGAGGAAGCTGTGAGTGATAGTAGAATAATGAGATGCGAGCGGAATCGGTGTTCCGCTCGTATCGTTGAAGAGAAGACTGAACTAGTGGAAAATGAGGAGAAATCTACAGTGGAAGAGGGTAGAACATTTTCCCTCGGTTCGCATACAAGTAAGGAAGATTTGTCTTTGCGGTGACCGGGAGACAACTAGCACATGCGCTAGAAACCCCTTGTGAGCATGTCACGGCGTCCGCCGGCAATCTGGCCTGCAGCACGTTTGGAGGATGTCGCGGACATTTTATACCATTTATGTACAGTAGCGAAAGAAAATTCGTTTAGGATGAAAGATTAAGAGAAATCTTCAATGATTATTTTCCGCTCGACATTTTACCTCATTGGAAATTTAATTGATATTTTCCATAAAGAAGGGTTGGGCAGATATAATACCGTAAGAAATTTTCATGTGAAGGTAAATTCCAAGTAGAAAAAGTCTAGTTTGTTTTTTCGTTTAAAGACTAACCATAAACGAATTTCCTTTCGCTACTGTACCGTAGCAAAAAAAAATCGTTTATGGTTAGTTCATAACCGAAAAAACTAACTAGACTTTGCCTACGTAAAATTTACCTTCACAAGGAAATTTCTAACGATATTTTATCTGGACAACCCTTCTTTATGGATAATATCAATTAAATTTCCAATGAGTAAAATCATCGAACGAAAAAGGATCATTGAAGATTTCTCTTAATCTTTCATCATAAACAAATTTCTTTCGCTACTGTACAACAATAAAGTTGGTTGGGCGCCATTGCGCATGGAATGGAGTCCCGGTGCTCCCCGCGCTTTCGTTAATGCCTCGCTGCCGGGCGCAGGTTTTCTAGCTTCGCGCTGTTTCTTCCTTGAAGTGGTAAACAAATTGCACGCGGGCGCATAGCAAATTTATCCTGTTCAATACAACTCAAGATTCTCCTGCATTTGTTATGAATCTGAAATTAATAAGCGAAGCCTCTTAACCCTTCCTCGTTAGGCTAAATGCAATTTGTTTTCAGTTTCTTTAACGTAAAGAAAATACAAAAGTGTTGGGTACACTAAAGAGGGTAACAAGCTAACGAGCTGTAGGACATTGGGAATTGAAGGGGGAAGTTGTCCCAACTGTGTTCAATGGGGCGGAGTCGTGGGGTGCGGAAGCTGATGAGAGATTTGATTAGATTAGATTGACAATGTGTTCGAATGTACTGGAGTCAATGTCCTCCTGGCACCAGCCAAATCCCAGCATGAATGAGCGTTCTTGTTCCTGGAGTACAGATTAGGTTAGAATGATTGGGTTTACTACTGCGTGGAGTCAATATCATATGCAGTGCGAATGTCAAACGTATACACGGGTGCCACAGGAGATACAGGAACTCCAAATGTGCTGAAGCCATGTGGTCTCAGTCACCAGTCTGCAGGAACCGCATTGGCCGTCTTAGGATATCAATTATGGAATCGAATCCGTTGCCACATCACCCACAGATGCGTCGCCGTCTCCGCGAAGTTCATGTTGAACCGTCGCTGTCTCCGCGAAGTTCATATTGAACCGTCGCCGTCTCCACACAGTTTTTTTTCTATGCGTCGTCCACAAACAATCATGACGATTAGATGGTAGCGTATTTTAACCACCGTAACTGCTATATTTCCGCTGTAGCAGCTACGGTAGTCCCCATCTCTACTTGGGGATCACTATTGACATGAAATTGATCAAATAAGTAACGAGTCGAACAAGATGTTTAATTTCATTGTTGATACTAATCTTGACGATAATACTTTAGAAAAAGTTAGGTTTAAAAAGTTGTGAATAC
>SDVV010000699.1:0-29573 GCA_016164225.1 Gammarus roeselii
TATAATTTGTAGTTAATACAACATATACAAATAATATTATGCATTAAAAGCCTACCTCCAGGCTGGAAGGAAATACTAGTTGAACAGCGCCTTTTTACAGACGACCCCCGGCAACGGCAGCTGCCGAGGCCCACCAAAAATTTGCGTGGGATTTCTATTCTTCATGCATGGTTTATTGGCTGGGAGTACAACAATCGACTTTCTAATGTGTGTACAATATAGCTCTTTCTATCAAGAAGCGTCGCCAGACGTATGAAAAGCTTCTACAGACCGTGTACGGCAACTGATCATGTTGGAATTTGAAACCTATGTAATAAATATAGTATTTCTGATATATGCTGGAATAAGTGGGGGGAGGGGGTATGTGTTATGGTGTTTCATGACGGCGAGAGTATTATATTCAAGTTAAGAGGAACAGTTATAAAAAAATAGTCTAGCATTATTTCAGCATATAATGAAACAACATAATTCTATGTGAACAATCACTAGCTGCCAATTGAGCCTGAATAGGACAATTAACACCATTGAGCAGAGAATCAAGCATCTCACAGCCTTTGCGGAGGATTGTCAGGCCTTAAAAAGGCAGCAGTTATTTTCTGGGACAGAAAAGGATTTAAAAAAGTAATATGATGGGAATATGGTAGCGTCCTCATAACTGACAATGGATAACTGTCATCAGTAACAAGAATAATAGTAAATAACTGTAACTTGTTTGCAAACTGTCAGGATGCCTGGCAGTGACGGCAATTAGTGGAAGAGTTCCACAATACTACGTAAGTGGAAGAGTCCAAAAATACTACGCAAGTGGAAGAGTTCAAAAATACTACGAAAGTGGAAGAGTTCAACAATACTACGCAAGTGGAAGAGTTCAACAATACTACGCAAGTGAATGACTTCATCAAAACTACGCAAGTGGAAGAGTTCGACAATACTACGCAAGTGGTAGAGTTCAACAATACTACGCAAGTGGATGACTTCAACAAAACTACGCAAGTGGGAGAGCTCAACAATACTTCACAAGTGGCAGAGTTCAACAATACTACGCAAGTGGATGACTTCAGCCAAACTACGCAAGTGAAGGAGTTCAAAATTACTACACAAGTGGTTAAGTTCAACAATACTACGCAAGTGGTAGAGTTGAACCATACTACAAACGTGGTAGAGTTCAACAATACTACACACGTGGTAGAGTTCAACAATACTACACACGTGGTAGAGTTCAACAATACTACACAAGTGGTAGAGTTCAACAATACTACACAAGTGGTAGAGTTCAACAAAACTACACAAGTGGTAGAGTTCAACAATACTACGCAAGTGGTAGAGTTCAACAATACTACACAAGTGGTAGAGTTCAACAATACTACGCAAGTGGTAGAGTTCAACAATACTACGCAAGCGGAAGAGTTCAACAATACTATACAAGTGGTAGAGTTCAACAATACTACGCAAGTGGAAGACTTCAACAATACTACGCAAGCGGAAGAATTCAACAATACTATACAAGTGGTACAGTTCAACAATACTACGCAAGCGGAAAAGTTCAATAATACTATTCAAGTGGTAGAGTTCAACAATACTACGCAAGTGGAAGAGTTCAACAATACTACACAAGTGGTAGAGTTCAACAATACTACGCAAGTGGTAGAGTTCAACAATACTACGTAAGTGGAAGAGTTCAACAATGCTACGCAAGCGGAAGAGTTCAACAATAATATACAAGTGGTAAAGTTCAACAATACTACGCAAGTGAAAAAGTTCAACAATACTATACAAGTGGTAGAGTTCAACAATACTTCGCAAGTGGAAGAGTTCAACAATACAATACAAGTGGTAGAGTTCAACAATACTATACAAGTGGTAGAGTTCAACAATACTTCGCAGGTGGTAGAGTTCAACAATAATATACAAGTGGTAAAGTTCAACAATACTACGCAAGTGGAAAAGTTCAACAATACTATACAAGTGGAAGAGTTCAACAATACAATACAAGTGGTAGAGTTCAACAATACTAGGCAAGTAGAAGAGTTCACAAATACTTCGCAAGTGGTTGAGTTCAACAATACTAGGCAAGCGGAAGTGCGGGTAGCATTTCGTCGCTCCACAGCCTGACCAAAGCGGGGCCGGGGCTCTTCCAATTGCATTATTATGTTCCTCGTTTCACGGTACGAACGACTCGTTTGATGTGAGTGCAAACTGATACAATATAATATGTGTGCAAACAGGTATCATATGAGAACCCTTATGATATATTCATTTGGAAAATAATACAGTTCATCTTGTGGGCGAAAGATGGTAAGGCCACGACTGGCTCCAATAATACAATCCCTTCATTATAAAAGGCCTGTTTCTACACACGTATTGACATAACCAGAATCACACATGTGTTCATTACACTCTGTTACTCCCAGCCAAAGTAGTGTGTCTAACATACCCTAACGGTTGAACCCAAATGAAGGAGATCGGTTTTCTCCATGACTAAGACTAAGACACTAACTCACGTCGATTCGTTGCTTCTCCTAAATTTGGCTGGATATGGAGGGGTGAAAAACAATTTTACTTTGTTAAACATAAGGACATGACCACCTCCCGTTTCATTAGCTGCTGATTCTGACTTAATGGCGTTTTCGTCAGATGTCGCTGGACGAGGGTGTCGACACCCGTACAGTCCCAGCAGAGGCACCTGCCATTCCATAAAGGAAATGTGGCAATTAAATCCAAGCTCGTACCATTTCCCCAGTCCGTACTATTAGTCTCCAAAAATATTGTGATGCCAGCTCATTGCAGGGCTCGACTATGTCGTTTAACTGATGTCGAACGGTGCTATGTTTCCCCGAAAGGTTATGGCAACGCTACTCATCAACTCACCGGTCGCCTACTGGTGTGTGGTTTTCAAATAGTACGAACAATACCAGAAGTTGCAAATGAGTTTTTTTTATAAAGTAAACTCGAATAATCAGGAAGCACTTGGACAACTGAAAGGCAACTCTATGGCCCTGGCATTAGTGAATAGCAACGCGCCGCCAAGCATCGTAGGCAAACAGGTAAATTTCATAGATTTTCTTTCATAGTGGTGGAACATGACTCTTCTGTATAATGCTTGACCGCATTTCTGGTCAAGCTGGTTCCGCTGGCTTCAAGGGGATCACTGATGAACATCGGTGTTATGTGTTTGACGTTATAAGTTCATAAACTTGGCTATTTTAAATAGTGTTCATGTCATTGAGGGTTTGTTGAGTATCCAGGATACTCAGGAGCTATATTTGAAACATTCATGTGAAATGCCGTGGATTTAGCAGGAGAGCACATAACAGAAACTGAATGATTTCCAAATTCTGTTTGGAAACCTAGACGGTCGTCCAGGATACCCTGCATAGTCTTGTTCGTGGACGAACAGTCTTCGCACTCAAGTGTATCTAATGAATATTGCTCTTGAGTTAAACGAGAAATGAACAACAACTACGCCAGAAATGGACAGTTATGTGTTTCATTTTACAAATGATTGTTGTAACCTGAAAACCTTTACACCATAATAAATCAATCGTTAGAAGTCTCTAAATAACAAAATCGATCACACTGAATCAAAAGCAAGAATCAAGGATCAACTGATGTTTATTATCAGGCATCGGATATATAAAAGGAAAACACGTTTCTGTGAACGAGTGGAACTGAATTTTTTTCGAAAGGAACATTTACTGATGGTGTAAATGATTGGTTTTTTCTCTGTTATGTATGTCCAATAAATAACAGACCATAACAAATTTAGATTTTCTCATTTAGAAATTCACGTGTTATTAAATTGAACATCATTTTTTTTAATAATTGCACATTTTCAGCTGAGCAGAAGCATCAGAAACAAGTTACCAAACTCGTGCAAATCATGGGCCGTTCTTATAGCGTATCCTTTTTAGCTTATATATCAATCAAACTTTAATGTTTGATTTTCCCTGAAATCAAACATCTAAGTTGATTTAGGAAAGCCAACGTGCAGTCAAAATAAGGGACGCAATTTGTTTGTGTCATTGTCACTGTTTGTGGTCCTTATATAAACATATTGAGCACGGTGCATGTGTTGTACTGTCATCTGAAACACAATCCTGGAAATAAATACCAACATAAGATATTATACACATTCTGTCAGTTTCGTCCCTGGATGTATGGGGAGAGTATTTTGGCTTAGTATGAATAAGAACTTTATTCTTGCATCATGCTGAACTGCTTACTTGCTCAATCGTGACGTTTTATTAAGCTCCAGCACGATAGGCAACAAGGTAACTCCAAACAGTCGAACAACAACTTTTGTTCAGCCGCGACATGGTGCGGCACGGCTCTATTCTGCTATACAACCATTTTTCGAAGTGTTACCAGAGAGGAACAGCTAAAAAAAATTCATAGTTCATAGCTGAAAATTCGGGCAAATACATTATTTGTTTCATGTAGGGGGTTGGTGATTTGAATATGATAAGCGAGACATGACGAGAAAAGTTTTGACGTGACTTTGCAACATATGTTGAATGAAGCCATGAATTCGTTTTGAATTTTGCAGAAAAAAATGTAATCTCTTTTTGCACACAGGAAAGTCTATCATCGATTGTAAAAATTTATGTGCCTGTGAGATTGCAACTTGCGTCCTCGCGGTGAATGAAATCCCCTTACAGTTGGTAAGTGGGAGTACCGTCGTGAATATCCCTATTTATAAATGCCAACGATAAATTGCCCTTGGCTGAGAACATATTTTAAATCATATTAAGTATTTTTTCGCTGAAGTGGCAAAAATATGGAGGAATAAATAACCTTAACTTAAACATAGTTAGGTGTTTTTTAAGTTGAATATTCTTGAACAGTATTTTAAATTAAAATAAAACAGAACATGAGCTCATTGCAGCCAAACGTAGAATTTGAATGCCAAGAACGTGTATCCAGAAGATGACCTTAGACATATTTATAGCAATAAATTTTCCTGCGACGTTTGATTCGCTTCTATACATTCAAGCCAGACAATCCGCCGGTCACGGCAATCATTTAAGCAGATCATGAGGGAACAATTTCATCTAATGTCAACTTCTAATTCATAGCAGAAATAGAAAAATCGTAATTATTTATTGCAATCCCACTTGATTAATCAGAGACATTTTCCCTTCGTGAGATCTATAATACTTTTCTTAATAAAATAACAATCAAGAACAGTGAACCAGAATGACATCGTTTATGCCCCTTTGCTAACGAGCAGCAGAACATTACAGCTATGTTCACTGTCATAACTTGCATACAGTGTGCAATATTCATTAAGATGTTGGCGATATCGTGGTGTACTGCAAATTAGGCTGATAATATTTCCTCATACTGCCACACTACTTTGGAACCTCCTTCTCCTCTCTGTTCCATGTCACTATAATGCCTAGCATTCAACATTAATATACGCCGTCATTTGACTTATTTTTTTTGTCGATGGATCTTATGTCTACCGCGAGATTCGCTATTATTTTGTAAGACGATAGGCAATCCACAAGGTACTAAACTTCCCAAACGAAGGTCATCGAATACATGGATAGGACTTTTGATTTACGACGCCGTACCATCGATCTTGGCCGCTATCTATTACCCCTGCCGTGCGGTCCCATTTGATCTAAGCCCTGCAGTAACGATATGATGCGTCGCTCCACCGCACTAGGAGCATAATTTTACCTCCTTCTCATATGTTGCCTGTTTTATTTTCTTGACCTATTGAAAACGTTCAATGTAAGTGTAATTTGTAAATAAGTTAAGTAAAGAACACACATTTTTACCGTGCCTGTTGTCTAAGAATATTTCAACCAGAGTACGATTCGTTTTTGAATTTGTTTCATCGCTAACTTATCGCCGCACTGCGGTGAGGCTTTCACACGACTTGAACCCTGTGACCTTTCCATCAAAGAATAGTTGACAAAAGTCATATTTTAATACTGCAGTGACTTGAATACCAGAACCTTTCCAGTTGATTTTATCACTATGGAGAAAATCCTTAGTATTTTTTTGTACATAAATAAATGGAAGTTCTACAGGCCCGCATGCAGGGTTCATTGTCCCCATTAATAGAGGTGCCTAGCAGTTGATGAGAGAAACATATTACCAAATTCAAAAAATTTTCTCCGAGTCGGATCAGAAACCAACTATATATGTAATGGAACAACACGACGTGTATTTCGAAAAGGGTCACATCCCTCCGTGAGAATGTGCCTCAACGAATGCTGTTTCTATTACTAAAATAAATCATATAGAAGACATTCTTAGGAATAGTCATTGCAACAAAAACTCTTGGATAATAATAAGGAGCAAGAAGGAACAACCTGAAACAACACGATTATGGAGTCACAAATGTGACTTAGCCACAAACCTTGAAAAGGTGAGCAATACACCAACAGAGGCGGTATTTGCTGAGAAAACACCGTCGGAGAAGGAAGGGCCAGGCGACCAAACATTCTCCAGGCACGCTTCACGACTCTGATCCTCTAACGTCCAGACAAGGCAACTGTACTGAGATAATTATTAAACTCAAGCTAACATAGCAACTGTACTGAGATAGCTATTAAACTCTAGCTGACATGGCAACTGTACTGAGATAGCTATTAAACTCAAGCTGACATGGCAACTGTACTGAGATAGCTATTAAACTCAAGCTGACATGCAACTGTACTGAGATAGCTGTTGAACTCAAGCTGACATGGCAACTGTACTGAGATAGCTATTAAACTCAAGCTGACCTGGCAACTGTACTGAGATAGCTATTAAACTCAAGCTGACCTGGCAACTGTACTGAGATAGCTATTAAACTCAAGCTGACATGGCAACTGTACTGAGATGGCTATTACACTCTAGCTGGCATGGCAACTTTACTGAGATAGCTATTAAACTCAAGCTGACATGGCAACTGTACTGAGACAGCTATTAATCTCAAGCTGACATGGCAACTGTGCTGAGATAGTTATTAAACTCAAGCTGACATGGCAACTGTACTGAGATAGCTATTGAACTCAAGCTGACATGGCAACTGTACTGAGATAGCTATTAAACTCAAGCTGATCTGGCAACTGTACTGAGATAGCTATTAAACTCAAGCTGACATGGCAACTGTACTGAGATAGCTATTAAACTCAAGCTGACATGCAACTGTACTGAGATAGCTGTTGAACTCAAGCTGACATGGCAACTGTACTGAGATAGCTATTATACTCTAGCTGGCATGGCAACTGTACTGAGATAGCTATTATACTCTAGCTGGCATGGTAACTGTACTGAGATAGCTATTAAACTCAAGCTGACATGGCAACTGTACTGAGACAGCTATTAATCTCAAGCTGTCATGGCAACTGTACTGAGATAGCTATTAAACTCTAGCTGACATGGCAACTGTACTGAGATAGTTATTAAACTCTAGCTGATATGGCAACTGTACTGAGATAGTGTTAAGAACTTCGTATAAAGGTTGCTATAAATACGTTGAAGGTGAAGCAAGGTTGTAAGGAAGACAAAAATGTTTTCATCATATTATTTTAAATAAGGTAACAATAATAATTGAACAGGGAACTTCACAAATCAATGAAGTTGGATTGATACTATAATAAGTGCAGCTACAAGTTAAGGTGCATGATTGATATTGTGTAACTGTTATGATATCTGAATAAGTCAACCAACAACTGATTAAACGCGGAGGCAAATAATTGTAGGCGATTAGAATAGACAAAAAAGAGACGGTGCGTTGTGAATGAGAAGTTTACCCTACAGTGCCAAACTCTACACTGCCCGTCTCTCGAGAAGTGCCCCTGTTTCTGCCACGAAGCGACACGCGCTACAGTAAAACGTGTTGAAGGGGAATTGTCCAATCAGGGAGTAGCTTTACCGTACGGCACCCTCGAAGGGGCACAACCCCACGTTTTTAATATCTTATTGGCCCACTAGAAAATCCTAGACTCCTCCTACATTTGGTAGTACATACAGGGCTATGAAGTCAATAGAGAGCAAATACATAGTCAGCTGCTGCTACCCCTACATCGATCACCAAAACAGCTGATCTCCTTTCAACACGACAGGCACAAATGACCTCCCATTATACGACGGGTCTTAGACGAGTGACCAAGTCCGAAGGCACACATCTGTTTGCTGAAGGAAGCGAAAATTGGGGGAGGCTAGGCCTAATTCAGCCGTTCGCATCGTGAGAAACCCACACTTTGGCTACATATTATAAGCGTAAAAACGGAGTGTTATAACACCTCCCCTTCTTATAGTGACATCGTCCTCGATGTCAGTCCCCTTTTTTTTCGTTGCTGTTGAGCGCGGGGTTCTCGACGTCCTCGATGTCCCTTCTTTTTCTACACCACGCAGTCTTGCGCTCGAGCCTGGGGTAGTCCACCGAGATTCTGTCGTTTTCGACCTGCGCAGATTCTTGCGCTCATGCCTGGGGTAGTCCACCGAGATTCTGTCGTTTTCTACCTGCACAGATTTTGCGCTGTGCCTGGAAAACAAAATTGGGTTAAAACACCATTTTTGAGGCATGATTGCTTAATCGCGCGGCTAGTTGTCTCCGTTGGTATATTGATTATTATTACACAAACAACTTTATTGCCATAAACACTATTTGATTTAATGTAAACGAAAATTCCATAAAAAAAATCGCCGTCGGTTCAGATTTCACGCAACAGATTATAAATTATAACATTATAATCAATGATCACCCGCATACGTCTTATTTGAGGTAAAAATCCGGAATGCCTGGCACGAAATACATGGGATGGGGCCATCGCGAAATACATGGGGTTGGGAAAACCGCCAACACATGGGGCTAAAAAAAAGCCCTCAGAACATGGAGTTGGAAAATCGAAGTACGCTAACATATCGTGAAGATGGGTGTCAAACATTGTATGAATAATGGAGTGGTGAATAGACGACAAAAGTAATTCATAAAATATATATACATAGTACTGACTATATACGCTTTATTAACGCTAGGAAATGATTAAATGATTGACAATCCGAATAATTCGATACTGGAGTACAAAAATCGAATTAGTATTCTTCTGTTATAGAAGATGAAGCGCAATATAAGGTTATGGGACAATGATGGTATCTTAAAAAATGGTACGGTAAATGGTAGAAATGATTTAATAAATTATATTCTCGCCGAGTTGGCCTCTGCCAAAACTGGTAGCTACTTTTCGTTCCATGGAAGTTCAATTTGAATTCGATGATGATCGGTGCTTATATAATTTCTACCCAAACTGCATTACAAGTCTGATCGAGGGGGCCATCATCTCACTTAAGCCATCGATGAATTGTGTTTAGTTGACATATGAGCGATTGTTGGAGTTTTGTGATGCAGTGTGTTTTGCCTGCTCAAGTAAATTGGGGTTAGCTGCTTTTGAATTTCATAATGCCGAGTTCACCTCTAACGTGACTTCCTCGACATTAAGATATTCTAGCCTTTTTCGTGTATTAGTATGTGGACTCCGTGGGGGACTCAAACACATCTGGATTAGTTGTCTGCACGTACAGTACGTCAGAACGAACTCACCAGTAAGGGCTTCATGCTTGTTATTCCTAGGAAAAACATAACGGTTTACCCTTCATATGAAATGCGCGTCTGATCTGAGTCAGGAATTATCGTTTAGAAACGACTGGCGCGTGGCCTTCCTTGATTTACTGAGTCATTGCATGTATTTTTGTATATATTCATAGAACATGAAACTTATGTGTGAGGCTGGGAGTGAATTAATGAAATTGACTTCTTAATAATGATTATTAGGAGCACGTTGAAAGCAATGTGAATATAACAATAAAATCATTACGCTGCGTTTGCATCTTCATTTTTTTATTGCAGAATGTTAAAATGGAGAAAGGCAGTACGAAGGATTTTTTTTGTATTGTGGTTACTGACTAGGAAAGATATAATCTGTAGTTAATACAACATATACAAATAATAATATGCAATAAAAGCCTCCGTCCAGGTTAGAAGGAAATGCTAGTTGAACAGCGCTTTTTTACAGACGACCCCCGGCAACGGCAGCTGCCGAGGCCCACCAAAAATTTGCGTGGGATTTCTATTGTTCATGCATGGTTTATTGGCTGGGAGTACAACAATCGACTTTCTAATGTGTGTACAATATCACTTTTTCTTTCAAGAAGCGTCGCCAGACGTATGAAAAGCTTCTACAGACCGTGTACGCAACTGATCATGTTGAAATTGATACCTATGTAATAAATATAGTATTTCTGATATATGCTGGAATATGTGGGGGGAGGGGGTATGTGTAATAGTGTTTCATGACGGCGAGCCTATTATATTCAAGTTCAGAGGAACAGTTATAAAAAAATTAGTCCAGTATTATTTCAGCATATAATGAAACAACATAATTCTATGTGAACAATCACTAACTGCCAATTAAGCCTGAATAGGACAATTAATACCATTGAGCAGAGAATCAAACATCTCACAGCCTTTGCGAAGGATTGTCTGGCCTTAAAAAGGCAGCAGTTCTTTTCTGTGACAGAAAAGGATGTAAAAAATTAATATGATGGGAATATGGTAGCGTCCTCATAACTGACAATGGATAACTGTCATCAGTAACAAGAATAACAGTAAATAACTGTAACTTGTTTGCAAACTGTCGGGATGCCTGGCAGTGACGGCAATTAGTGGAAGAGTTCCACAATACTACGCAAGTGGAAGAGTCCAAAAATACTACGCAAGTGGATGAGTTCAAAAATACTACGTAAGTGAAAAAGTTCAACAATACTACGCAAATGGAAGAGTTCAACAATACTACGCAAGTGGAAGAGTTCAATAATACTATACAAGTGGTAGAGTTCAACAATACTTCGCAAGTGTTAGAGTTCAACAATACTAGGCAAATAGAAGAGTTCACAAATACTTCGCAAGTGGAAGAGTTCAACAATACTAGGCAAGCGGAAGTGCGGGTAGCATTTCGTCACTCCACAGCCTGAACAAAGCGTGGCCAGGGCTCTTCCAATTGCATTATTTTGTCTCTCGTTTCACGGTACGAACGACTCGTTTGATGTGAGTGCAAACTGATACAATATAATATGTGTGCAAATAGGTATCATATGAGAACCCTTATGATATATTCATTTGGAAAATTATACAGTTCATCTTGTGGGCGAAAGACGGTAAGGCCACGACTGGCTCCAATAATACAATCCCTTCATTATAAAAGGCCTCTTTCTACACAAGTATTGACATAACCAGAATCACACATGTGTGCATAACACACTGTTACTCTCAGCCTAAATCAGTGTGTCTAACATACCCTAACGGTTGAACCCAAATGAAGGAGATCGGTTTTCTCCATGACTAAGACTAAGACACTAACTCACGTCGATTTGTTGCTTCTCCTAAATTTGGCTGGATATGGAGGGGTGGAAAACAATTTTACTTTGTTAAACATAAGGACATGACCACCTCCCGTTTCATTAGCTGCTGATTCTGACGTCGTGGCGTTTTTGTCAGATGTCGCTGGACGAGGGTGTCGACACCCGTACAGTCCCAGCAGAGGCACCGGCCATTCCATAAAGGAAATGTGGCAATTCCATCCAAGCTCGTACCATTTCCCCAGTCCGTACTATTAGTCTCCAAAAATATTGTGATGCCAGCTCATTGCAGGGCTCGACTATGTCGTTTAACTGATGTCGAACGGTGCTATGTTTCCCCGAAAGGTTATGGCAACGCTACTCATAAACTCACCGGTCGCCTACTGGTGTGTGGTTTTCAAATAGTACGAACAATACCAGAAGTTGCAAATGAGTTTTTTTTATAAAGTAAACTTGAATAATCAGGAAGCACTTGGACAACTCAAAGACAACTCTATGGCCCTGGCATTAGTGAATTGCAACGCGCCGCCAAGCATCGTAGGCAAACAGGCAAATATCATAGATTTTCTTTCACAATGAGGGAACAAGACACTTTTGAAAAATGCTTGACCGCATTTCTGGTCAAGCTGGTTCCCCTGGCTTCAAGGGGATCACTGATGAACATCGGTGTTATGTCTTTGACGTTATACGTTCATAAAGTTGGCTATTTTAGATATGCAACATGCTAAACACCGTCCTACTCGTAAGACCCACTACATTAAGGATCCATGATACTCAGGAGCGATAATTGAAACGTTCATGTGAAATGCCGTGGATTTATCAGAAGCGCTTCAAACTGGAACTGAATTATTTCCAAATTCTGTTTGGAAACCTAGACGGTCATCAAGGATGCCCTGCAGAGTCTTGTTTTATGAACGAACAGTCTTTGCACTCAAGTGTATCTGAATACACCGAATATAGCTCTGAGTTCGGAATACAGCGCGTTACTTGGAAATAGTTTCCATTTTAATTGGTCGACAATCATTTCTGCACAAATGAACATTTCAATTTTTTTTGTAATATTTGAGTTAGACGAGAAATGAACCACAACTACGCCAGAAATGAGCTTTGTGAACATTGTTATCTGTTTCGGACAGTTATGTGTTTCATTTTACGAATAATTGGTGTAACCTGAAAACTTTTACACCATAAGAAATCAATCGTTAGAAGTCTCGAAATAACAAAATCGATCACACTGAATCAAAAGCAAGAATCGAGGATCAACTGATGTTTATTATCAGGCAACGTATAAATAAAAGGAAAACACGTTTATGTAAAAAAATGGCACTGCAAATGTTTCGAAACGGGCATTTACTGATGGTGTAAATGATTATTATTTTGTTTCTCTGTAATGGATGTCCAACAAATTACAGACCATAAGAAATTTAGATATTCTCATACATAAATTCACGTGTTATATAAATTCACTGAGCAGAAGCATCAGAAAATGGTTATCAAACTCGTGCGAATCGTGGGCCGCTCTTCAAGCGTATCGCTTTAGTTTCAAGTTACCAAACATAATTTCAGAGAGAAAAAAAAATCAATCAAACTTTATTGTATGATTTTTTCTGAAATCAAACATTTAAGTTGATTTAAGAAAGCCACCAAAATTGGACTTGTGGTTATTGAATAGTGTGCAGTCAAAATAGGGGAGGCAATTTGTTTGTGTCGTTGTCACTGTTTGTGGTCCTTATATAAACATATTGAGCACGGTGCTCGAAATCTACTGTCATCTGAAAAACAATCCTGGAAATAAATACCAACATAAGATATTATACACATTCTGTCAGTTTCGTCCCTGGATGTATGGGGAGAGTATTTTGGCTTAGTATGAATAAGAACTTTATTCTTGCATCATGCTGAACTGCTTACTTGCTCAATCGTGACGTTTTATTAAGCTCCAGCACGATAGGCAACAAGGTAACTCCAAACAGTCGAACAACAACTTTTGTTCAGCCGCGACATGGTGCGGCACGGCTCTATTCTGCTATACAACAATTTTTCGAAGTGTTACCAGAGAGGAACAGCTAAAATTGCGTTCACAACTTGGCAAGAACTTGCTTTCTTAAAGGCAGACCTTCTTCTCAGTTTAGAGCTGTGGGGATAAGCGAGACATGTCGAGGTTTTTTTGACTTGAGAATGCAACATATGTTGAATGAAGACATGAATTCGTTTTGAATTTTGCAGAAAAAATGTAATCTCTCCTTGCACACAGGAAAGTCTGTTATTGATTATAAAAATTTCACAACGATTTTTTGAATGAATATCGATGGGACCTCTAAATTATGTGCTAACACGAACAAGATGCACGTGCAAAAGACTATTCCTGTGAATGGTGTGAACAAAATCCCCATACAGTTAGTGGGAGTACCGTCTTAAATACCCCTATTTATATATGCATAAGTGTTGACTCATATAACGATAAATTTCCCTTAACTATTTTTTCGCCTAAGTAACAGTGTGTGGCAAAAAAAAATTAGCGGAATAGATAATCTTAACTAAACTAAAACAGAGTTGGGTGTTTTTTAAGTTGAATATTCCTGAGCAGTATTTCAAATTTAAAAAAAAAAAGAACATGAGCCCATTGCAGCCAAACGTAGAATTTGAATGCCAAAAACGTGTATCCAGAAGATGACCTTAGATATATTTATAGCAATAAATTTTCCAGCTGCAAGCGTTACAAGGTCTTAGCAACGTTTGACTCGCTTCTATACATTCGAGCGAGACATTCCGCCGGTCACGGCAATCATTTAAGCAGATCATGAGGGAACAATTTCATCTAATGTCAACTTCTAATTCATAGCAGAAATAGAAAAATCGTAATTATCTATTGCAATCCCACTTGATTAATCAGAGACATTTTCCCTTCGAGAGATCTATAATACTTTTCTTAATAAAATAACAATCAAGAACAGTGAACCAGAATGACATCGTTTATGTCACTTTGCTTACGAGCAGCTGAACATTACAGGTATGCTCACTGTCATAACTTGCATACAGTGTGCAATATTCATTAAGATGTTGGCGATATCGTGGTGTACTGCAAATTAGGCTGAGAATATTTCCTCATACTATCATCCTACTTTGGAACCTCCTCCTCTCTGTTCCATATCACCATAATGCCTTGCATTTAATATTAATTTATGCCGTCATTTGACTTATTTTTTTCGTCCAAGGATCATATGTCTACGCGAGATTCGCTATTATTTTGTAAGACGATAGGCAATCCACAAGGTACTAAACATCCCAAACTAAGGTCATCGAATACATGGACAGGTCTTCTGATTTACGACGCCGTACCATCGATCTTGGCTGCTATCTATTACCCCTGCCGTGCGGTCCCATTTGATCTAAGCCCTGCAGTAACGATATGATGCGTCGCTCCACCGCACTAGGAGCATAATTTTACCTCCTTCTCATATGTTGCCTGTTTTATTTTCTTGACCTATTGAAAACGTTTAATGTAAGTGTAATTTGTAAATAAGTCAAGTAAAGAACACACATTTTTACCGTGCCTGTCGTCTAAGAATATTCCAACCAGAGTACGATTCGTTTTTGAATTTGTTTCATCGCTAACTTATCGCCGCACGGCGGTGAGGCTTTCACACGACTAGAACCCTGTGACCTTTACATCAAAGAATAGTTGACTGAAGTCATATTTTAATACTGCATCGAGTTGAATACCAGAACCTTTCCAGTTGATTTTATCACTATGGAGGAAATCCTTAGTATTTTTTTATACATAAATAAATGGAAGTTCTACAGGCCCGCATGCAGGGTTCATTGTCCCCATTAATAGAGGCGCCAAGCAGTTGATGACAGAAACATATTACCAAATTCAGAAAAAATTCTCCGAGTCGGATCAGAAACCAACTATGTATGTAATGAAACAAAACACGACGTGTATTTCGAATAGGGTCACATCCCTCCATAAGAAGGGGCCTCAACGAATGCTGTTTCCATCCCTAAAATAAATCATATAAAAGACATTCTTAGGCACAGTCATTGCAACAAAAACTCTAATATAATAATAAGGAGAAACACCGCCCAACAAGAAAGAACAACCTGAAACAACACGATTATGGAGTCTCAAATGTGACTTAGCCGCAAACCTTGACGACCAAACATTCTCCAGGCACGCTTCACGACTCTGATTCTCTGACATCCAGACAAGGCAACTGTACTGAGATAGCTCTTAAACTCAAGCTAACATGGCAACAACACTGAGATAGCTCTTAAACTCAAGCTGACATGGCAACTGTACTGAGATAGCTCTTAAACTCAAGCTAACATGACAACTGTACTGAGATAGCTCTTAAACTCAAGCTGACATGGCAACTGTACTGAAGCTAACATGTCAACTGTACTGTGATAGCTCTTAAACTCAATATAACATGGCAACTGTACTGAGATAGCTGTTAAACTCAAGCTGACATGGCAACTGTACTGAGATAGCTGTTAAACTCAAGCTGACATGGCAACTGTACTCATATAGCTATTAAACTCAAGCTGACATGGCAACTGTACTGAGATAGCTATTGAACTCAAGCTGACATTGCAACTGTACTGAGATAGCTCTTAAACTCAAGCTGACATGTCAACTGTACTGAGATAGCTCTTAAACTCAAGCTGACATGGCAACTGTACTGAGATAGCTCTTAAACTCTAGATAACATGGCAACTGTACTGAGATAGCTCTTAAACTCAAGCTGACATGGCAACTGTACTGAAGCTAACATGACAACTGTACTGTGATAGCTCTTAAACTCAAGATAACATGGCAACTGTACTGCGATAGCTGTTAAACTCAAGCTGACATGGCAACTGTACTGAGATAGCTCTTAAACTCAAGCTAACATGACAACTGTGCTGAGATAGCTCTTAAACTCAAGCTGACATGGCAACTGTACTGAGATAGCTCTTAAACTCAAGCTGACATTGCAACTGTACTGAGATAGCTCTTAAACTCAAGCTGACATGTCAACTGTACTGAGATAGCTCTTAAACTCAAGCTGACATGGCAACTGTACTGAGATAGCTCTTAAACTCAAGCTAACATGACAACTGTACTGAGATAGCTCTTAAACTCAAGCTGACATGGCAACTGTACTGAAGCTAACATGACAACTGTACTGTGATAGCTCTTAAACTCAAGTTAACATGGCAACTGTACTGAGATAGTTGTTAAACTCAAGCTGGCATGGCAACTGTACTGAGATAGTTCTTAAACTCAAACTGACATGGCAACTGTACTGGGATAGCTAATAAACTCAAGCTGACATGGCAACTGTACTGAGATAGCTAATAAACTCAAACTGACATGGCAACTGTACTGAGATAGCTAATAAACTCAAGCTTACCATTCGAGACGAAAAAAATGAATAAGAAGAGAATCAGAGATTTACGAACTCCCGTATTCAGAATGTTGATCATTGTCTCGGATTAAATAAACATCATAACTAACTTAAAATATCTGATAAGACTTCATCTCGCAAGGTTTCCTGACACTGGTTTGATGTGTCAATTTCGTAGTACGATATAACACGATACTTAATACAAAGTATCAGAAAATAGCTACGAAGGATTTCCGTTTCAGCAATTTGATGCTTGTGGGCAGAAAGCGAATTAAAGATACTGCTAACTGGCATCACGAATATCTAACTGGCATCACGAATTGCTAACTGGCATCATGAATTGCTAACTGGCATCACGAATTGTACCACAGGTGGCCGCTCACTGTTGCCTTCCCCACATAGAAGAAGAGTGTGGTGAGGTGCGCGGGAGACAATATGAGCGGGAAGATTCGAGCGACTAGAGTGGCCGGTGCTGAAACGTAGGCTGCAACCGCTCAGCAAGAACTGTCATTTAAGATATTTCTTGGAGACTATCAGTATAACTTTCTGCTGCTGCATTTTTATATATCCACTTATAAATTGAAAATACACTTGTAATTTTTTTGCTCAACGAATTTTATCATGTCAAACATTCATATGAGACATATTCCGTAACCTCAAACATTCATGAGAGACTTCTTTATTTCTTAGTTCACGCTTGGCCTAGATAGTGCAAGCTGCTCAGAAACTAAACCGTTAAGCGCACTTATTATTGACCAACAATACACATCATAACTGTACCCTCCTGAAGGAGTGCAATGGCGCGTTGTTAGCAGCCTCTCGCTTTTGAAATATAAATAGAACCCAGTCTCTAATGAGAACAAATAAGCACAGTGAACGGATGGCCACTGAAAAGATAGATCCATCATTCAGCACATCATCTATGAATATAAAAATATTGATGGTACATAAAGATAGTGTTTTGTCTAAGGGGTCATCACGCTGGCCAGGTTCTTTCTGAACAGAAGCAACTGAATGTCTCGTCAATCTCAGTTCGATATGAAATATATCGTTCCCAATATGCTGTATAAAGCATATCGTTCAGCCCTTTGTACGATTCCCAATTGGCCGCTGACGTCATTATAAAAGCAATTCCCAAGTGGCCTGACGTCTTTGTAATAGCAATTTGAATTTATTAGCGCAACATATGTGAATGGAATTCATGGTTATTTTTGTATAACAATGATATCATCAGAAGCCGTATTCATAGGCATGACAAGATTTTTCACAGGTTAAACCGTTGTTAGGATATATCACTATTGACCAGCATCAATTATTTTCAATCTATAACCTCAAGCAATGATGGACAAAAGGACAACCAGCAAATGAAAAATTGATGCTAGTCGATTAAATTACCATTAGTCAGAATAGCTGAATCATACCATTAGTCAAAATGGCTGAATCATACCATTAGTCAGACTGGCTGAATCATACCATTAGTCAGAATGGCTGAATCATACCATTAGTCAGAATGGCTGAGTCATACCATTAGTCTGAATTGCTGAATCATACCATTAGTCAAAATGGCTGAATCGTACCATTAGTCAGAATAGCTGAATCATACCATTAGTCAAAATAGCTGAATCATACCATTAGTCAGAATGGCTGAATCATACCATTAGTCAGAATAGCTGAATCATACCATTAGTCAGAATGGCTGAATCATACCATTAGTCAAAGTGGCTGAATAACAAAATAAATACACAACTGTAGGCATCATTCGACCATACCATATGTAATAGATGGATGGTCACGTCAATGAGAAGAAAAAAAATCGAGTTGAGAACAACGCATCCATGTGATCGTCAATCAGCAGCGCCGGTGCGTGTGGTGCTCAGGTGGTGCAACTTAGCCAACTGAATCATACGAGTGGCGACTGTCCAAGTTTACCTCCTGGAGTTTAGGCACGATTTGCTGGCTTGTCGTTTTCAAGCAGACGAGAAGCTGAATTCTAACAACCCAGTTAGGTATTATAAGTAGCTTATACTCGTTTGACGGTCGGCTGATCATTACTCGCACTAAAAAAATGGTTAGCTGAGTCAAGTTGTTCAGGCCGGTCTGCTTCCTTAGGCTGAATGGAGAAGGGCCAGAAACATGTGGCGATTGTTTCTCCGCTGAAAATGAAGCAACTGAATGGTAGGCTAAAATGAATCAACATTGTTCTTATGCGCGGAAGCATGTGATGAAGTGAGTGATTAGGGTTAAATGTCTATATGAAAGTTATTTGCCACTGTTACATTTGTTTACAACTGAATCTGTGCAGGGCTTGTAAAATTTGTATGCATGTACTACAAACACACATATGAACATCAGGCAAAACAAATCTGAAAAAAATTGTCATTTCCTCGTACGAGGCAAACATGACTAACGTTTCACTTCAGGCACGAACTTTGTACCAGACAGAAGGCGAACGTTCGAATTAAAAACATGTGACTATCCCTTAAAACGTTTTTTATAGTATTCCTGTATGTTCCAAAACACTTTAGTATATCTAAGCAGCACTTGCAGATATTGAATTATACCTCTTGTATGGGTGAGGGCAAATGTATATGAGTTGTATTTTTTATTGGGAAAATATCATGAAAGGGGAAATTAGGTGTCGTAATTTGATGATACAGTTCAAAATAGTTTTCGCGTGATCGTCTTCCTTATTTGAAACAATTGACCTAAATTCAAAGGGCATCGAAGGTGAATTGAACTTCGTTATTTTTCCGCAGCCCAAACAGTTCCCGTGTATTATTGGTAGATTTGAATCAATCCAAAGCATTAATTCCTGGGCATTGGGCAGCAACTAATCCTGCGTATTTAGGGAGATTAATTGGTCTTCGAACATTGATCAAAGAAGTTAAAAGAGATCTTCGGTGACGTATCTCTTGTTACCGGCCCTGCTGCCGAGTGGTGAAACTAACACGACGATTATTTGAAGGCCAACAGATAAGACGATTCCACGAGCAAATTTTGTCATGCCTGGGAAAAGAAGAATCAAAAACTGCACTCTTGAGATGACTCCTTCTTCTCAGCACGGCGACTGCCTTCACTTCACTCTATTGTACGTCAGTCAATCCTGACCCCTTCCTTCACAGGAGTTCTAAATTAATCCGTGCTGACAGAGCGTTTAATGTTTTAAGCTGACTGAGTTGGGTTTGCAGGTCACTCACAAGCAGGCGGGGCCATGAACAACAATGATCTACAAGATGATTCTGTAGGAGACTACTGGCACTAACTCGTACAGGCTATTCGGCGCACGGCATTACAACAAATGCGGCACGTGTCATTCCAGCTGCACGGGACTCGAAAGGCGACCTCCTGGGCGTATCGGGGGCCATACCCAGGAGGACGGATTTGCAGAGAATATTATGACCTTGGAGAAAACAAGTTGGAACAGATAGAACCGGAGGAAAACAGAAATAACAATGGAAGTGGAGAGGTCCTAGTTTGGGGGAGAACAGAGGGCCTCGATCCTTGCTATAACTATCAGCCGCGAACGTCAAACGCGGGGCGAGTGTCATACCCGCCAACTCAAAAAGAAACAAGCATATAGGACTTCCAACCTGCTGGTACCATGACCAACCGATGATTGCACATGAACCGACAAGCCCGTCCCCAGGGCATGGAACTGATGTGATCGCCGATGAAACATGGGTGGGCTGGGACGGCGCTTAATTAGAATTTTACAACACAGCTGAGGTAGATACAATTAGATTTGATGAGCGATACAACTCTCACGATGAATAAAAATAATCAATCTCATCAGGTTTCCAGCTGACGATCTCCCGCCTGCTGGTCATAAGACCAATCGAGGATTACGCGGGACATGACACGTTCTTAAACAAGGCATGGAATTACCGTGCCCCCCCCCCCACGTTATTAAACAAGGCATGGAATTACCGTGCCCCCCTCCTCGCTTTCTGACGGTTGGGGTTCGAATCGTGGTGAGGCTGGTGATATTTCTTCATCCTCAGCGCTGCGTTGCTCATTAAATGCACTTGTTTATTTCTCAGTGATGGTGGAATATTCGAATTGCACGCCAGCCCCTCCCATGGCCCAAAGGGGATCACCATGATTGCATGCACTGTGGACGCCCTTGTCGGGTCGTGTGAACTCTTTGGATAGCCATGGCACAGCCATGTTAAAAACTTTTCTATACTGTCTTGGTTCAGTGGGTATGGCACTCGCCTCGCGTTCTGGCGGTCACGGATTCGATTCCGGCGAGGCTGATGACATCAATTCATCGCGAGCGGTGTTGCGGAGAGGAATGGGATGAAGTCTTTGTTAAAACCATTTGCCAACAGATGATAACATCAACATGCTGTCTTCAACATGCTATTGCCCGAAGTGACAGCTCTCGGAACGCTTCGTCACTGAACTAAGAAATCAAAATGAATTAAAGCATAATTTTCATGTCTAAACAACTGTCTGCCACAAAACATTACAATTTGCATAATAGCTACAGAACGTTTACATCAGCCCAACATGAGTGCTTCAATGATGTAAGTAGTTAAATCTTGAATTTATTGTTAATTGCCTTAAAGTCGGGAAGGGAATTTTTTCATTGGTTTTCCAGTATTCGGTTATGATAGAATTGGTTTTTAATTGACTTGAAAAAAAAACAGTGTATACTTTAATCATTTAGGTCTTGAAATATTAGGTCTCGCAGACATGAGTAAGTGTAAAGTCTGGTTGCGTTGAAATCTTTAATAATAATATCGTTTTTTTAAGCACTCGATGGTAAAATAATTATTGCAATGGAAAAAGTTGAACAAAATATTTCAACAAATACATTCAAATTAAGCATCAAAATAACATACCTGGAAACAAAATCGAAGGAAATATGTTTCATATATATTAAATTAGTGACAAGCGGGCCTAAATTTATTACGTATCTATTTCTTTTATGTGTACGTATAAATGAATCCCTCTGTGCAGAGGTAATGTACACATTACCACATGTTGGTCATCATATGCAGGGATGTATCCTGACCTAACATCCACCTCCATACAATGGGCCCACAACATGGAAAGAAAGACAAGAGTCAAAAAATTAAATCTATTAACATCGGGATCATCCTGCACCAGCAGTATTCCGCCCCATCTTATTTGGGATAATTCGTTGCCCCCACTAATCGATATGGTCTCCAGGAAGGGGTTACTAGAGTTTCTGTGGCCTGGAGTCTGCGGGAGCTATTTCGAGCTCGTACCTTAAGGCTGCGAGCAAATGCAAAGCTAGCAGGCAATCTTCTAGTGACACCAATAAACCTTCTGGGCACTTCATTTAACGCTACTACCAGTTTACTGATAGTAACTCTTGTAAATTCACACCACAGTGAGTGACAGTAAACAGGGTGGCAGTAGGTTTTGAAAAGATACCTTTTAATATCAATTGTGTTGTGCAGTTGTACGGGCCCGTGTATACTCATATTAATTATATTGACCACAACATTGCCACTTCTGATGTAGCGAGACAAGAAATGGTTCACTAAAGATGATGACTACGATCATTCACGCGTCTCCGTTATTCCTACATCACCAGGCTCCGAGACTGAGAAAGACATTAAGTCCTCGTGCACTTCTACAAATACTCAAACTTATTTTCGTAACGGTAACGTTTGCGACCGACAAGAAGGGCAGACTATAGTCAGTAAAAAGCGTTACACATTGCGTTGCTAATTTCAAATTTATCGTCTACGAAACCTTTTTTGTGTTGTCATGCCTAGACATCCTTTAAAGTGCTGACACGTCATTGCTTGGTTCACGGGATATCCCTGGCAAAGATCGTCATGAAATATCAATGGTGTAACGGAGCACAGTATCGAGCTCTATAAATTGTGGAATAAGTATAGGATCAGTTCAGAAGTTAGAGAATCCGTGTAGTTGAGGGACCATCAATCAGTCCTGTGCACGCAGAGATGCAAGACGTAAAATTTCAGTAGCTCATCATATAAGTGTCCCCTGTGCAGTCCAATACGTGGGTTCGAGATACACATTATTTTCAGTTAGCGGCGGCTTCTGTATCCCTCGAGGAAGTTGGTGCATGCTAGGCAACATTCCAATTCTTGACCCTTAGCAGTAGCAGGAACAGGCTGTGAAGCGTCCCCTCGTAAGAGAGCATTATAATTCCCTTAGCGTAGTTACAGCAGGCTGTGTGGCGTCCCCTTGTAAGAGAGCATCATAATTCCCTTAGCACATTTACAGCAGGCTGTGTGGCGTCCCCTCGTAAGAGAGTATTATAACGCTCTTAGCAGCAGCTGGAGCAGGCTGTGTGGCGTCCCCTCGTAAGAGAGTATTATATCGCCCTTAGCAGCAGCTGTGGCAAGTTGTGTGACCGCCCCTTGTAAGGGAGTATTGTATCACTCCTAGCAGCAGCTGGAGCAGGCTGTGTGGCGTCCCCTCGTAAGAGAGTATTATATCGCCCTTAGCAGCAGCTGTGGCAAGTTGTGTGACCGCCCCTTGTAAGGGAGTATTGTATCACTCCTAGCAGCAGCTGGAGCAGGCTGTGTGGCGTCCCCTCGTAAGAGAGTATTATATCGCCCTTAGCAGCAGCTGTGGCAAGTTGTGTGACCGCCCCTTGTAAGGGAGTATTGTATCACTCCTAGCAGCAGCTGGAGCAGGCTGTGTGGCGTCCCCTCGTAAGAGAGTATTATATCGCCCTTAGCAGCAGCTGTGGCAAGTTGTGTGACCGCCCCTTGTAAGGGAGTATTGTATCACTCCTAACAGCAGCTGGAACAGGCTGTTTGGCGTCCCCTGGTACGAGAATATTTTAACGCCACTCTTAGCAGCAGCTGGAGTAGGCTGTGTAGCATCCCCTCGTAAGGGAGCATTATATCGCCCTTAGCAGCAGCTGGAGCAGGCTGTGTGGCATCCCCTCGTAAGGGAGCATTATATCGCCTTTAGCAGCAGCTGGAGCAGGCTGTGTGGCATCCCCTCGTAAGGGAGCATTATATCACCCTTAGCAGCAGCTGGAGCAGGCTGTGTGGCATCCCCTCGTAAGGGAGCATTATATCGACCCCCAGCAGCAACTGGAGTAGGCTGTGTAGCGTCCCCTCGTTGGGAAGTATTATATCGCCCTTAGCAGCAGCTGGAGAAGGCTGTGAGACGTCCTTTCGTAAGCACCTATAATAACGTCGAATTGAAGCTGGTATTTGAAACATCGAAAAGGAATGGAAACAAAAGACTTGCACCGGCCCTGCAGCAGGCAACAAAGTGAGGAAGCGGAGTAGCGGCAGTCGAAGCTCAGAAGTGCAACCCTTATAAAATTAGTAAAATCATTTAAAAGATGGAACTAATCTTGGTAAAACATAATTTCATAACATCCAATATTTTTTTATCTCCGCACTTATTTGCCCTGAGAAGGTACTTTATATACTCTTTTAAATAAAAACGGAAGCACAATTACAGAGTCGTCATATAAAGTAAAAATGCATCCATGTACATAAAATAAATTAAAACATGTCACGATTCTACCCGTAACAATATCATGCCATCTATTATTGTTTTCGCCCGTCGTTAATGTGCTCCTTGTAATAAAATCCAAGCACTCGATACTTGTATTAATTGCCAGTTTATTATTCAAAATTCCAGTTGAATTGCATATTTTGTACATAATTGCGTATACCTGATCACCAAATACCAGGAACAGGAAAGAAAAGCAGTTTTGTTTCCCCAGAGTCAATAACGGACTGTGATGCAGATCAACGTCCTCCAGACACGCTGCTAGGAACAGTATAAGAACAAGGATTTGAGTACCGATGTACGGTTAGGGCGACATTGTGGAGAGCAGTGAATAGCCGGGTAGAATAGTGACTTCTTTAGCTGAGAAGAAAGGCTTTTCTGGTATTCGTTTAATGACTTGGAAAAGTCTATTTTAACGATGAACACATATTTCATAACGTATCGGCACATGTGCATGAATTTGGTCACAGAGATTTTCACCTCAGTAGAAATATCGTATTCAATTTCTTTTAAGGTTCAGAGCACATGCTCTGATCGGTTCTATATTGGGTTCCTTCTATTCGTCAAATCAGTTATATTATTTGAATACTCAAATGTTGGTATTGTGGCCCCATTAAGATGCCCCTGCATAATAACCGAGAAGATTCCTCATCACGCTATTAACAGTACCCATGATACAGCTTTAATTTTTTCATCGACAATGTTATCCTCCGCTTCTCTAGAAAAGGTTTCGTATTTAAAATCGAGCTATGATGCAATGCCCGGAGGCATGGCAAATTATGGTCAGTGCATTGACGTTCCTCATGAAAAATATCATATATGTTGATGGCTCTCACATCATTCCTATATGTTGATGGCTCTCACAATATCCTATATGTTGATGGCTCTCAATGTATTCCTATATGTTGATGGCTCTCACATTATTCCTATATATTGATGGCTCTCACATTATTCCTATATGTTGATCGCTCTCACATTATTCCTATATGTTGATGGCTCTCCTATTATTCCTGTATGTTGATGACTCTCACAAATTCCTATATATTGATGGCTCTCACATTATTCCTATATGTTAATCGCTCTCACATTATTCCTATATGTTGATGGCTCTTTCATTATTCCTATATGTTGATGGCTCTCACATTATTCCTATATATTGATGTTCTCACATTATTCCTATATGTTGATCGCTCTCACATTATTCCTATATGTTGATGGCCTTCACATTATTCCTATATGTTGATGGCTTTCACATTATTCCTATATGTTGATGGCTCTCACATTATTCCTATATGTTGATGGCCTTCACATTATTCGTATATGTTGATGGCTTTCACATTATTCCTATATGTTGATCGCTCTAACATTATTTTTCACAACATCATTCATGAACTAACTAAAAATGCGGAAAAAAGAGTTAACACAAGGGTCTCCACATGTTTCCAATCGGAGCTACAATTCCCTTGCAAAAGCATAATTTTATACTGTAATTGTCAGGGTACTTTTGGTTCAGAAAACGAACTATGATGCATTGATTAACAACACAAACTCGTGACCAAGACTTGGATCACTTCTCATTATTAGTTTAGTCACAATATGCAAAGCAAGGCGTAACGGACAGGCAGAGACAGACAGACGGACAGACATCTATACAGTATTATGTAGAGTAGCAGCACGCGTATCTGTATTTATGAACAGTTTGAGCAGACATATAAATGGAAAATCTAAGCAATGACACGCAAGGTGGGCCGGCGATTCAAAATGTCTTCTGTGTGCAAAATTTTAATCCTCTGGTAAGAAATAATTTTTATATTCATTTTTGTTTAACGTTCAGGGCGCTGCAGGAGGCATTCACACCCATGACAACCTCAGCAGCATTCCATTGTATAGTTGGTGCATATTAAGGGCCATAGCCGCAAAAATTTCCATCCTCCCCCATATAATTCTCAGATCCATTTATGTGACCTTTCAAAATATATTAATTACCTCCAAGTCTATGTTTTCAGCAATTCAATTTCTTTATTTAATTCGTATGATATCCTAGTCTTCTTTGAAATAAGTTACCCCAACAGGATTCGTAGAGGGCAGGTCTCCTCAGTCGATTTCAGTAATTGTGATACGGTTGTCATTTTTAATTCAATGACTTAATTTTCATTTTATCAGGAAAGGGTACGAGGTCAGCTGCTTTGGATTCGTGATACATCGAATAATTTTACAGGTACCATAAAATTTGAGATCCGATGCAGGACTTCCTTGCTTGGAGGCTCAGCAAATTGTTGACGCTCTGCCGTGATTTGTTAGGAAAAATAACGTGAAATATTATGAACCTGCACATTAGCGGGTTAAAGATTACTTACAAATTATCTAGAAATTAGTAATAGGAGCTTTCGTTCCCTCGCAAAAGGCAGGAGCTTGAACCAGGATAGTCATGATACTTTTATCGCAAAAATCTTATATGATGCATTGATTGACAACCCGAACAGTTCACCAAAATGTGCTTTATCTCTGACTGTAAATTTAGTTGCAAGGAGCAATAAAAAGCGGGACGGACAGACAGAGAGATAGGCAAACACATCATATAAATGATCATAGGGATATGTTTTAATGTGTCTGTGCTGACACCAATATAAGATTCCTTTTGAGAGGTTCCAGAGAGACTGTTCAAACCTCAATCCATGTACTCAACAAATTACATTAGCTCTCCCAGGAGCCCCACCTGTAAAGGCGATTGTGCTAGTTAACCCTTAGTTAAGAGGGAGGTTGATTGGATGTAATGACAGGATTGGGTCCTATTCCCCTTCTTCGCTCTGAGAGGAGTTAGTTAGTGTCGTTTGAGAGGTCCAGCCTGACTGGGTGTTATCATTACTAGCCAACATTGGCCCGTTCCCGTCACGGTGATTCTGTTGATATGATGAGAGTATAAATGTGTTCGGAAACACAATTAGAACGGTGAACAAACGGACGAATAAAGATGCTGTAAAAGAAATATTAGAATAGCTGGGCCACCAGAATTGTTGATACCCTGCAACTTATTTTACCGGTCATGCTTTATTATTTTGAGCTAAACAAATCAAACACTTTCCTGAGCTTAGAACATCTGTTCAGCGTAATACGTTTATGTTTATTTTTCGCAAGGTCAAAAAAATTGTGTACCTCGGAGTGAATAAGGGATTATAAGAGCAGCTTCAGTGTCTCTATAAAGATGGTTATGTTCATTGCATAAAAAAAACATAATGATCGTCATTACATGAAATAAACACAATAATCAAACACTAAATCAGCTCAGGAAATTGTTGCCCTACACTGAAATCTGTCGATTGACCTAACAAGGTTTTGATCAAGCCTTCCCTCCTTCTTAGAGCGCCTCCAATCGCGTTAGACCCATTTGTCCGAGCTTGATTTGATCGCGCCCTGCCTTCTTCTTGGAACGCCTCCAATTGCGTTGGGGCCCAATTTTTCAACCGTTCCAATACTCTATTGAGAAGCTTATCCCGCTGGTGGTGATAAAAGCCACGGTTAGAAGCGCATTACGCTTGACAAAATGCTTGGCGGCAGGAGGCAGTGGCTGGCTGGGTTTAGAAGTAGGTGCATCTTTTCTACGGATCTGTTGTTCTGATCACTGCTTTGATAATTTTAGTTCCATGTGCGTGCTTCAAAATATAATATCAAAATTCAAGAGTAGAGAAAACGGCAGGTTATCAATGGAGTGCACGCGTGCTGCTTGAAACAGGTTTTGCAATGATGTTGTAGTTTGTACGTTCATGAAGAACGTTCAATGATCAGTCAGGAGACACAGTCAACAGCCGGGGCTTTAGAACTATAATAACTTATATTCAACGATATAATATAGGTATTAACTACTATATGGTCCTATTTTGTGGATATGGTGTCGTAATATGGGGCTTGAATTGGCAATGAAGATGGAATCCAGTCAAATGCAATGATCGTTTTGTTCCTTGCTAGCAGAACCAATCAGGGAATAACACTTTTCAGTTTGATGTTTTGAACTATTTTCTTGAGATTTGTAATGCAGTGTCATCATTTCAGATGTCAAGCATCAATTTCGACTCTAATGCTAGTCATGTTCAGCATGTTCAGCATAGACGCTTGGAGTATTGACGAGCAAATCCGTATTGACCAATGCCTGGACATTGATTATGTATTGATGGAGAGTATTGACGAGCATCGCCGTATTGACCAATGCCTGGACATTGATTACGTATTGATGGAGAGTATTGACGAGCATCACCGTATTGACCAATGCCTGGACATTGATTACGTATTGATGGAGAGTATTGACGAGCATCGCCGTATTGACCAATGCCTGGACATTGATTACGTATTGATGGAGAGTATTGACGAGCATCGCCGTATTGACCAATGCCTGGACATTGATTACGTATTGATGGAGAGTATTGACGAGCATCGCCGTATTGACCAATGCCTGGACATTGATTACGTATTGATGGAGATGCCTTTAGTCAAGTCTTGGTTCTCATTGCCCCAAGAGATAGATTAGATAACAAAGCAACGCCTAATGAATTACTTGCCTACTTGTAATTTGGAAACAGCGATGACTACAATCATTTTCCGTTAGGGAAAAAACGAATTGGTCGAGTTTTCCCCGTTAAACCAAGAACAGAAAACATGCGAGTCAATCTTTGTCTCATACTTAGAGACCGTTCAAACATGTACGATGCACCGGACTGTTCTACGTCATGGTCAAATACTGTTAACTCAGTAATGATTGGATACACACATGCACATTTGGAGAGTCAACTTCCATCGATTTGTTAATGCGGTAAACAGCTTTTAGATCAAAGGAAGGAAACAACAACAGAGTGAAGGTTTATCTCGGCTCTGCTTCCTTCATGACTTACAATCCATACCAACAGAATGAATTTATTCAGAGATGCCCTTTATCACACTTGCATGACGTTCACAAGTAGTGGTTTTAAACATTTAATAACACACGCACTAATCGTTATATTTTTAGTTAATTTATAATAATAAGTTAACCAGATATTTCAAGTACTTGACGCCTCTCTGACCATCGATTCAATTACAGCAATGATCATCGTGTCTCGTCATACCTCGTGCTGTTAGTTATGCTGGTAGGCACTTAATTATCTTAGTTTGAAGTGTGCTTGATAAAGGTACAGTCTAACTTAGGAAGATATGAGTCGTGTATGCTTATCTTTAATTTGGTCAATTAACACTTCAAACTGCTTCTTTCAAATTGCAGGCACAATATTTCGGACATGATGCAAGTATTATTTTAATTAAAATATATATGCCTCTATAAATACTCATACCTAACAATGTATATATATA
>SDVV010000700.1:0-29573 GCA_016164225.1 Gammarus roeselii
ACGTGATCTTTAGGTGTTCTGGAAAGGTAGGACTATTATTGAACAAGTTGTGTTCATTGAATGGCGTGTATTGCCTCCTCCTTGCATTCCTTGGAGCTCTGTTGGGATTTTGGCGAGGTGAAGAGGTGTCGAAGTTGTCGTCAGATGTAGAGGTGGAGGTACTTGTATAAGTTGCGGGTTCTTTAGTTGGTTTGTTTTTTATTAGTTCGTGGATATGGAGAAAAATAGTCTTGACATGACCCTCGAGTCTCGTTAGACGATCGTCAATTGTGCTTGGTACTGCGGCGAAGACTTCAGCTTTCTATTCAGAGAGGCCGGTCGCTTGGCTCAGCATGTTTAATATTTCCTGGACGTTCTTGGTCAACTCGTCGATGCGGCCGTCTCTCCGGTCGTCGTCCGCCGAGGTGGTGCTGGTCATCTTGGCGAGGCTGATGTTTTTGGCAGATGGAATCTTGGTCTTTGGTGTTCTGGAGGAGATGCTGGTCCCTCCCGAATGGAGTTTCTTCAGACTCCCCATCACCCCCTGGTTCGCGCTGGGGGCCTACGGGGCTCACTCTTGCTGGCCTATTAGCTGGCTATAGCAAGTTTACAGTTAACGTTACACGACCTCAAATATTTAGTCAAAGCAAACGTGCGGTTTAAGGTCCCAGCACAAACTAAAGACCAATCTGTGCCATAGCGGGGGTTCTCAGTTAGTATATGGTACGGGAACAATTTCAATTTTCGTCCATCTATCTATAGGCCTACGTTCCGTCACCTTCGCATTCAACACCTTTTTCACTAATCTCACATCTATCCTCGCCATGTGCCCGAATCATATCAGAACACGTGACGCTAGTTTGTATTCTTATTTATGCATCCCGTTCTAATTGGACCAGTGTCGTTATTGATCCTGGCTCTCGACGTCACTTCAGCCATGACCCTCAAACTTTTCATCTCGAAAACATTAAACTTTCTTATCTCTCCCGCTCTCACTCCCCAAGTAAATCGTAACTACAGTTTTCCAAATTAATGAACTCTTTGAGAACCGACAAACCAAGAAACCCGCGACCTACGCATATACCTTCACCTATCAGTTTGGGCCAAAAGTCCTATTGTTGTCTTACACTTGTAAACCTACGATGATAACCTAAAGGAATCCGTCTCAACCCAACTCCAATAACGACAGCATGGAAGTAGTAGTAGTAGTAGTTGCTTCCAGGTTCCACCGGAGTCTCAACGCGAAGTTAATGCAGACTCCCCCGTAGGGCGGTCGCAACAACATGGAAGGAAAAAAATCCGATTCGACCAGCACAGCCTGTTCAATAACTGTACCAAGGACAGACTAGACATTTGTCCGTACATTCTACGAAAGGAACTGGACTACATACAGGCCGACCAGTTTTAAACAATCGTCACCAGCGGTGAAGACTGCTTCACTATTAAAATAACCACAAAACTTTTGAGCAACGCTCCACTCTCCATGACCAGCATGTGCCAAAAGGCTTGCACCATCACGGCACCACTATCTTGCTCCAAGAGCGCAGGCTTGATTTACATTGCAAACCTTCCGGAGAAGCAAGCTAATGAGTTCATCGCTGAATGAACTCACCAGCTTACTGTGTGTGGGCGAAGCAAGCTAATGAGTTCATCGCTGAATGAACTCACCAGCTTACTGTGTGTGGGCGAAGCAAGCTAATGAGTTCATCGCTGAATGAACTCACCAGCTTACTGTGTGAGGGCGAAGCAAGCTAATGAGTTCATTGCTAAATGAACTCACCAGCTTACTGTGTGTGGGCGAAGCAAGCTAAGGAGTTCATCGCGGAATGAACTCACCAGCTTGCTGTGTGTGGGCGAAGCAAGCTAATGAGTTCATCGTTGAATGAACTCACCAGCTTGCTGTGTGAGCGAAGCACGCTAATAAGTTCACCGCTTGATGAACTCACCAGCTTGCAGTGTGTGGGCGAAGCAAGTTTATGAGTTCAATGTAGAGTAGTTTCAACGTAGATTGAGAGTAGGTTCAACGTAGATACCGAATAGGTAGTAGTATGTACCAAATAGGTTTAACGTAGAGTAGATTCGACGTAGATTCAGAGTAGGTTTGACATAGATTCAGAGTAGATTTAACGTAGATTCAGAGTAGGTTCAACGTAGTAGTAGGCTGATTTTGTTTTCCACCGGAGTCCCAACGCGAAGCCAACGCAGACTTCCCGTAGGGCAATTGAAGAGTGGCAAAGAAGGTGCAGCGTAGATTACGAGTAGGTTCAACGTAGATTCAGTAATATTTGTATTTGCTTTCATGTTCCACCGGATTCCCAACGCGAAGTTAATGCATAGATTCAGTAGTAGTTTGATTTTGTTTTCCGACGGAGTCCAAACGCGAAGTTAACGCAGACTCTCCGGAAGGGCAGTTTAAGAGTTGCAGAGTAGGTGAAGCGTAGATTCAGAGTAAGTTTAACGTAGGTACAGAGTAGGCTTAACGTAGATTTGGGAGGAAGGAGCAAAGGTTCTAAGATTCAGAGGGGCCTCAAGTGGGTCCTACAGTTTCTCAAAGGGTCCCCAAGTGTCTCAAAGGGCCCCAGAAGGGTCTAAGTGGGTCCCCCTAAATTCTCCTGGCCTTCCTAGTCCCCCGGGTTCCCGAAACCCTGAGCCCCGCGCGTCCCACGAGTACCCCCCTTCCCTGGGTCACCTTGTCTCAACCAACCTCGATATACATAATAATAATAAATGCTAAATTTATCACCATGAAAAAAGGAAAGATAAAAATAATAGAGCCCACGAAATAAGAAATGCTTAAATAAAGTGTTAATGCTCTATAAAATGAATAATCATCCATCCAACCCAATACGTAGATTCAGAGAGGGTTCAACATAGATACCGAATAGGTAGTAGTAGATACCGAATAAGTTTAACGTAGATACAGAGTAGATTTAATATAGATTCGGAATAGATTTAACGTAGGTTCGGAATAGGTTTAACGTAGATTCAGAGTAGGTTTAACGTAAATTCAGAGTAGGTTTAACGTCGATTCAGAGTAGGTTTAACAAAGATTCAGAGTAGGTTTAACAAAGATTCAGAGTAGGTTTAACGTAGATTCAGAGTAGGTTCAACGTAGATTCAGAATAGGTTCAACAAAGATACAGAGTAGGTTTAACGTAGATTTGGGAGGAGGGAGCAAAGGTTCCAGGATTCAGAGGGGCCTCAATTGGGTCCCACAGTTTTTCAGGAGGGTCCGGAAGGGTGTCAAGGGTGTCGCAAAGGGCCCCAGAAGGGTCCAAGTGGGTCCCCCCAAATCCTCCTGGTCTTCCAAGTCCCCCGGGTTCGCGAAACCCTGAGTCCCACGAGTACCCCACTCCCCTGGGTCACCTTGTCACAACCATCCTCGATGTATACAATAATAACAAATGCAAAATTTATCACTATGAAAAAGAGCAGGAAAAAATTAGAGCCTACGAAATAAGAAATAATAAAATACTAGAATAAAGTGTTAATGATCCATAAAATGAATTATCATCCATCCACCCCAACTACCTCACTAAAATAGATAGACATACCTTTCCTCGGCTCTAACACCAAGGTTGCCACATTCGCCAGAAGTTCGATGCGCTGCAATAATCCGATGCGCTTCAAAAATACGAGCCCACGAAATAAAATGTTCTCAATTTTCCTCAGACGACCATGAGCAGGGATGATATCCAGAGATGCCCATCCAAGGAACCCCGTTGATTCCACTGCAAAGAAAACTGTCACCTCACCGGTCACAAAAAATGCCCCTAACACAAAAATCAAGTGAAATTCTTCAATTCCAAGAAGACCACAAGGTCGGCATACGAGAGGCCATACCAGAGATGCATACCCCTAAGGTTGACCCTCTCACTCAAGAAAAAGGTTCGGCCTCATTTCCAACCCTTCATCGTGCCCTACGGAGGAGCACTGAACTACACGTTGGAGCTCCGGTGGGAAACAGAAAACAATACTACTACTCCAACCCTCATCTCAAAAATATTCTACTTTCTTCTCTCTTCCGCCCCCTTGAGTCACACTTAGCACAGTAGAGCACCGTTGGAACAACTACAGTCTCATACAACCATCTCATCGCTTCCATGCCCAATGTTCTACAGCTTATTACACACTTCAGTGCACTCAACACGTTACACCCCTCCTTCATTCGTGACTTCACCTCAGTTTCCACAGTTCCCTCTTCTCCACATGAGAGAACCTCACTTTTCAGTAGTCTAGTCTTCTCCACACCAGGGCCCAGGTACTTGAAGTATTCAACTTCCTCCAATAATTCTCCACCTAGGAAGACACTAATTCAGCTCGCATCGACATTGCTCGAACTCGCAGCTTCCTCCTCTTACACACTAACGAACTCTGACACTAGCCAACACAACTTCTCCTCCGAATTTGCCACCTAAGTCGTTTCATCCGCAAAGAATAACAAAGGTGTAACCTGGTAACTCCAAGAAATTGCTCGCGACAGTTCTGAACCTCGAACCAATTACAGTCGCGTTAAACTCCCTGACCACTCCATCCATGTAGAGATTAAACAGCCAGGGAGACGTAACGCAACCTTCCTCAAGAATTAATCGTTAGCAATGTAAGTCAAGTGATTCAAAGCTTTGTAAACTATCACTATCAATAAATTTTCGCTCTCTCTCCATTCAAACGTAGCACCCTTTAAAGCGGTTCCCTGACGACCCTATCGTAGGTCTTTTCCAGATCCATGAAGGCCCAGATCACATCCCTTCCTTTCACAAGGTACTTCTTCCAGACGTCTCACTGCAAATATCTGATCGGCGCACCCGCTACCACTCCTGAAGCCAAATTGTTCCTCGCCAAATACACCATCCGTACTGTCTATAATCAGCTTGATTAGCACTCGCCTGTACAACTTGCCGCCGACGCATAGCGAGCTGATACCTCTCGAGTTGCAGCATTAATTTTTATATCCTTTGTCCTGACTTCGATTTGGGCCTCATTTGTTGTATTTGTATTTGCTTCATGTTCCACCGGAGTTCCAACGCGAAGTTAATGCAGACTCCCCCGTAGGGCGGTCGATTTGGGCTTCAATTCCCGAGGAGCCTCAACGTGAGTCATCGCACGCTTCCCCGTAGGGCACGATGTATCCTGACCAAGCGGATCAATGCAAGCCCTGCGTTCTCAATCGGTACCACGTCCGACTTGACCGATTCCGTAGCCATTCACCTATTGTTTCTCTACCCTTATTTAGGCACTCAGTCACTACACCGTCCAAACCAGGGGCTTCCCCTGCTTTTACCGCCTCCTGCACCTCTTCCTTAGTAATGTCCGCAACAAGTCTCACTCTTAAAATTGTCATCCACGCACCACCACCTACGGACGGATGTTACCCAGCAAATTACACATAGAAAATCCCGCCATAAAAGAGAAGACTTAAGCTCAAAAGCAAACTCAAAGATCGTACACCCACTCTCTACCAACACACTCACACCCATGAACGTAGAAAAACCAGATCACTTACCCCAGACAGCAGACGCCGACGTGGGCGTTTCCGCGGACGTTCATGATACAGGACTGAAAAACATGACCACCATGAAACATCCAAAAAATTCGCGCGACTTCTCCGTGGCATCAAAGTCTGAGTCCATCACGTTCGAAGTAAACAATACAGGGACTTCGGAACAAGAATAACTAGTCACTATCGGTAATTTCCACCAATAAATCGTTCGTAATAGTTCTCCTGGGAATCAAACTCCGAGAGACTGCCACCTTCACAATCCCCAATATGTATACACACAACCGCGAAGGTCACCAGAATGTGACTGGTCACCAGTGCTTAATAGCTTTTGATTACCTCAGCAGATTGGCAGGTAAAACCCCCACCCCTCCACAAGAAAATTTGATCTACTGCCTGTATATTATTTATTATTTGCTTCAATGTTCCACCGGAGTCCCAACGCGAAGTTAATGCTGACTCCCCCGTAGGGCGCACTGCCTGTATAATTGAGAATACGTTCAGGGGAGAAATAAGATACTTGAGACAGGAAAAGTAAGTGTATGTAATATCACTGGATTTGTTGTAGCCCTGTGCTAGAGCAGTTTCTTGTTGTTGGCCTCTCCCCCCTATCCCTGCCCCCCCCCCCCATTACAATTCTTATTAATAGCTTCCGTTTTGCATTCGAATCCCTAAACACAGATTTTTTTTAACAACATGCACACAGAACATAAGCTTTGGGTCATCACAGTGGAGCATACAAAAATAGCTTTACCTTTTCCAGATGTGGACTGAGAAAAATATTACATACGTCTGTACAATTCGCATGTGGTCCTGCAAGCTTAACATTACGGAGTTACAGGACAATACTGTTAAGAGGGAAAGCCCTCTACAATGAACGTAGAAGCCTTTGCGCGTTTAGATAAACTTCCTGTTCAAGTGTGTGGTACTACATCTACTTGGACTTGACGCTATTGATGGCCGCCTAGATAAGACCGCTGCTAAGTTGCATCAAGTTCCCATAGACTAGGATTATCAGAACTACTTCCTGGGATGTATATTAAACCACATCTAAATTAGACATGGCCTAGGTTACTTCCCAAGAAACATTCCTTTGGTCAGAACATAAAGTATCGAAGATTAGTTACTCATCCGAGTTTCAGGCATTGCTCGAAATGTCTCGAGCCTTTTGGATTGACTCCAAAGGAGTCTAATTCAAACACTCATTGATCTATACCAATAAAGTTAATTGTGATATTCAAGTTATTGAAGTAAAATTTGGTTTGAATAGAATGTCTGGCAAGTTCAAGTGCCTCTATGGATTTGGCTATACAAACCTTTTCAACCAGTGAGGTTATGTGCCATTTACCGAATTTGCAATGCACAGGATAACCCTTTCTATGTGGAAGCTCTCAAGGCTTACGTCTGAGCTCCCTGAGGAGATGAGCTGGCTAATCAAATCATAAAACTCACTGATAAGTGCATATTAGGCAGTAGCTTTTGGCGTAAGCCATTGCTGACCAAGTGATATCCAGGTCCGGATCTACGAGCTTGTAACGTTAGCTCGTTACAAGGCATTGTGGACGAACAATAATTTGCGCTCGAATCAGCAACACAATACTAAGGTAAATTTTTCTTTCAAGACTGGTTGACATCATTAATTGTTCCTCTAGACAAGACATCGATTATCAAGTAATTCTAAAAGCAAGTATTACGTAGGAACAATTTGTAACGAAGTGGTTGTTTCACATGTAGCAACTCCTGAGACAATCCGGGAGACAGAAACATGGACGTTGCTTAGAAACACCAACTCTTTTGGGATAGGCGCTCCACTAACGTGTAGGCCATCTCTGTAAAATAATTGATCAAGTATTACGTCAAAGTCGTTCCCTTACACTCAGGGAAGCACCAACCGACCTGTTCGGATGATTTGTACTAGAACAAGCTGGTCGGGTGCTCCCCTGCCCCATAGAAGGAAACTGTGGGGGTCGATGTGGCGTAGACGATCGAACAACATTCATGGACATAGTTTGAGTAAATGCCGACGAACAATTAAAACACACCAGGTAGGAGAAAGACCCAAACATTCAGGTTACGTAAGTGAGACGAGCGTACGGTAACAAATAATAAGAATAAGTTTCTCTACGTGACATCTGGAATGAGGCAACTAGTTTGATAGAAGAGGAATAAAATTCGGTTCTAACTAGCAGAACACAATTGGCAAACGCAGAGTCGGAGAGCAAAAACTTGAACAGCTTCAGTTCTCTATTCAAAAGAATCGAGTGACTTCTCAAAACCGCTCCCAGGTATGTAATAAAGTAGTGCAATATAATGACGGGGCTAAATGTTACATGTAAACCGCACATCAAGAATCCTGAAGGGTTACAAAGTTGACCAATCATAACTCTCGAATGATTTCGTTCAAGCACGTGGTCTCGGACCAACAGTAAAACAGACCCGACTACTCAACGTTGGGTCAAGTATGTTTCTGGCCCAGAGATGTAGACATTAGCTCAGAATTTTCGCTGGAACAGAGCCCTTTCATAAGCCGTTTAACCAGCACCAAAAATACTGGCAGACCTTCATGTTTACCGACTGGTATCATAAACACAATGAAAACGCAAACGTCATTTGCAATGACAGTTTCTTTGCCAAAATAAAAACAATACCTGATATTAAATTTCGCGTCACGAAGTCAAAAAATTGTATTTTACAGAGATCAAGATCATTATTGAGGGAGAAAGCTTCTTATGAAGTAATTCCTCCTGCACTTGTTACCTAATTCGCGTGATAGAACAATCTGACTTTTACGAACAAAATTATATACACTCTTTGGATAAGCATACTAATATTTCGCGAAATTAAAAAAAACGGCTACACCAGAGACGTCACCCCTTCCAAACCTGTTTGTGGACACCACTAATGTACACCTGCTCGTGTACATTACTCGTCAAGTTACTGGAAAATCTTTTGATTTCGAGATAACAATCAGTGAGCTTTGTCACCTCTATCTGTGCTAAAAATATTTACAGAGTCTGATAAGTTTATCAGAACCAGCTAATATTCGAAATTACTATTTAGATACAATTGTCAGTTGCTCGCCGAGAATGTGAGTGCAGTATTATCTACCGTACCAACACTGCACGTAAGGCTCGTCTATAATTTAATAAGAATGTCAATGCTATTATTTATACACAAGTACACACCTCACCAGTATTCAAGAAAAAAATACCCAAGGAAAAGCCTTCTACGGTAAGCAGGGCCTGTATAATTCATGAAAGGTAGCGATAATGGATAGGGGTATATATTGAAACAATTGCAAGCTATTATTCGATAAAAGGTAAATATAACTAAGGAATGCCAAAACATTCAGGCCATACCGGCGCAGCGTGGCAGCGACTCAACCCCGGGTGGATACAGAAACCAAGCTTCAGAAAGGTGGGACATCAAATTCCTCTTGTGATTAGATCAAAGTGACCAGGGTTGCTAGTGAAACGGAGCCACTGTTTTCAAGTGCCGATCCCAAATAAATGTCCCCCAAAAAATGTATTTCCAAATGAGAACCAACACATACTGAGCATCAAATTTAAATTTACATATAATGAACGACCTATAAAACAAGCCCCAAACAAGACATCAAAAGGGATAAAGCTCGAAAATTCGAGCACAAGTTGAATGCTTCATGCTTCGACTCTTGAATAAAACATTAGGTGCAAGATTTTAACGGCATTGAGACATCGACAAATGAGCGGTATAGAAACATCCGGATTACACTGGTTTAAAAAAATCGACGATTCCGTTAAAGTATACAAAGGGATAGAACAATTCAGAGCAGATGTCAATCATTTCCGTTCTTCTATTTGCACCGTAACCACTGTTCAAGATTCAAGTACACGAAATTTGTCAGAAATTCCCATAAGATCGGCAAATAGCCTTGTACAACTTCCAAGAAGTCGCAAGCGCATTTTGTTACTGTTGAGTAACGTAGCGATAAACATGCAGAATGCTTTTTCATGCACTCTAATTTTAAAGATCGAACACAAATCAGTAATACATCACGAGTCGTGGTGAATTCTGTTAAGCAAGACGAATCGAGTGGAGTCCATTTTAGACGAGAAGCCTTTGCATCCTTCCTCAAAAGACGAACAATTCCTCTACTTATGAAGTGACGTCGACGTTCCACTCTTGTTATCTGACCAGAACTAGCAACGAACCGACAAAAGCCACACACACCACCATCATCTACTCACTGCTCAGACATTCCAAACTAATTAGGATTGCGAGTCAAATTCGTCGGTCTGAAGAACTTGTATAGTTGCAGGCGGAGTCGTATCCATGAAGTTTTCAGGAGGAAGCGATACTTTCGCCACACCATCTGTAGGAAATTGTCACTATCTATCAAGCATCACCTCACCATGTAGGACTAAACCAAGGTCAGCATGTCGATGATAGGTTAGGGATTTATCTCCACGTAAGGTAAAGAGGCTGCGAGACTAAGATCACTCTTGTGCCACAATTTACCAAGTCTCACTACACAACCTAATCGCATCAATAGTAGAAACTGTTCCCAAGTACACATCTTTCCATCTGCCTTAACCACCTGGAAGAGCGTCATGTCAGTTAAGTTACCTGAACGCAGAACACTCAGGTAGGCTATTGTTATGTAAGAGTTAAGGTTCTGTCATTTAACAGTCTCACTGCAAAATAGATCAAATGTCACGTTGAAACACTTCGTCGAGTCCCATGCAGTCAATCGCACAGGCTAAGTAACGTGAGATAGCCGGTCAAGAGTGTCATCGATGCCTCAGTGCATAGTCACTGCACAACGATTCATATGGTGTGGTTAGAGAAGAGATTACCCCATAAAAAGTGACAGCCACGGAACTTTTCCCTGTGGCACTGAACAAGACAACCATTCATTGTTATGAGTTGATATCAAAAGTATCAGTCAAAAAATGTTATTTTTTCCTGAACGAGAGGGATCAAATTAGCACGTTGGGATCTTCGGGATGAAGGATTGTGTGTGGTCAATATTTATCGGAAGGAAAATGAATCCAGGAACCCGAATATCTCTTAGCGTTTATTGTCTGTACAGAGTACCACTGCACTGTACACTTTGATACAAAGTGATATTAGGATGACAATTATGTACAATTTGTTCACAAAAACAGTTTCCAATTGAACAAAATTGGCCACCAAAAAAGTTGAAAAGTGTGTCATTTGAAATAGCTATATCATCAATACACAAATCTCCGCTTAAATATGACTGAATTATTCTTAAGACCTGATAAGAATTGGTTTGTACGGACTCGAGTGACTACTACAAAGCCACGCTTCAATGATAATATAATGTCATCAAAATATCGTTACATGAATCAACTAATAAAAATCACCAACGAGTCGTTCCATTAGACTTTGCTTGCAGATATACAAACATAATTATTAATATTACCTAAAACAAGGCTACCTTCCCCGCCTGATGTTTAGTTTCGAAAAATGTTTTTGGCCCCACTAGAAAATATGTACACTGAAAAAAGTTTGGAAAAAGATTGCTTGTAAACCTGCCCATTTAAACCAAAAATAGGATCCTAGAGACTTAGAGTTTATTAAAAAATTAAAAGTTTGGACGTTTATTGAAGAAGACGTAAATAAAGAGCTCATTTTGGTTGAGCATAGAGCGTCAGAGAAACTTTAAAATATCCACTTCTGGATCAACACACGCGCGGTTTATCACAATTGTCATTTGTAAGCTGCCTTCGCGAACAGACACCCGGCTCTGACCGGCACCTGGTGATTGGTCATATCGTCATTCAATGATACTGGTCATTAGCCACTGGCGTCACAGTCCCCGACCTGTTAGTGGCAAGAGCCAATACAATACCTGGTCAGTTACCGAATCACAATACCACAATAGCCAGCCATTATCATCCACTCAACAGCTGTCTCACGATCCCGGATTATTCAGCCTCGCGCAACCACTCACCAGTAGCTGACAATGCCACAACCCAGACAGCAACATGCGGTACGCGTTTCTAGAGGCATCATTCACGAAAACTTATTTTACAAAGACAACCTCGACACATAAGAACATCCTCATTATACCAAAAGGACCCTGACACAAAAATCGTAGGAGCTCGGAAGTGCAGCTCATCAGTTGAGAGGCCGAGAACTCCAAGGAGTAGCCACGAAGTGAAGAGGACTAACACCGTTCAGAGAGCATCTACAGCACAAGCTCACGTGTGCAGACTTCGGTTTGAGAGTAAAGTTCAATCCATTTTCAATGGTGCCTCTGAACCCTACAAGAATATTTCCCCAGTGCCGTCTCCACACGAATGCAGGTTACCCATATTGACTCTCCACTCGCTATGAGTCAATATGGGTAACCTGAACTCGCTAAGAGTCAGATGGGCAACCTGAAACGAAGTCGCTGCCAAGGAAGTAAACGGTATTCAGGGCCATTTACCAAGACTAACACAACAACTAGTGTCATTTCTCTCGATTACGGCCGGTCGTTATCGGGTTGATATTTTTCGAGTTGTCAAAGTAATAGAAATGCAATAAATGTCGTCACCCATCCCTGGCAAACAGATTCTATAACAGCGGAGATGTTTCAGGTTTCATCTGAAAATGATGGCAGGAAGGTGGTCGATTTAGGCAGAAGTTGTATCCCTAAAAGCAAGAAGCAGAAGAAGAAAATCGAATATTGCAACAGTGTGAGTCAGCAATGATAGCAACGGCAGCGTACGGTACACTCGTAAAGACAAAACAGGTCAGACAGAACAGGCCGCCTAGCACACTTCGCTCACCAACCTTCCCTTACGTCTCTTCTTAAAGAGTTGTATAGCAAATGAGATCATGGAAGGCAGGTCAGAACAAGACACAATGGCTCTCTCGCACTGCCGAAACTAGTTTAGCAGCCTGGGTAGGTGGAGGATACGCCCAGCTACTCGACTGAACTGAGGTTGGCATCTGGTAGTTGCTAGCACTCTGTACGTGGAACGTGATGTTACATGAAAATAAGATAATAAAAAAGTGCAACTGAACAAACAAAAAAGAGATGAGCTATCAAATAAGCAAAACACACAAGGTGTGAGGTAAGATGATGGCAGATCATTGGGAGTGCAACAGACACTGTCAACGGCGATATGATTGGTATCTTGGAATACGGGAGTTATTACCCTACCATACACATACTGCAAATCAGAATCCGTCCTGCACTCGGTAAATGAACATATCAGTTTCAAGAACTGCATATTTCTGTAATACTGTGTTGGTTCTGTCTATCCAAATTGCATACCGACTGACATCAATCGCCCCTGTGAGTTCGATCTCGAACATGTATATAAAAAAAATGAATACAACCTCAACGACAATTGTAAGAATCATAGAAAAATAAAAGTGTTGACAAGAAGCTCGTCAAATGAAATAACTAACATTGATCGTTGTGCTACTTGCAGTTTAGGGCAGCATAGACTTCCAATATACATTCTCACTGTATTTTTGATGCAGTATCAAGCCCAACCCCGAGTAGAAGGTAGCGACAGATGTCACCAGCGATCGCTGTTGCCATACTAGTGAATCTGAAGCGGAAAAAAAATCTGTAACCCTTAGTTACGAGTGAACAGAGTGCCATGGTTTACTCGAAACAAAAGACTCATTCATAAATGCTACACTGGGTCTTTATTTTGTCCAGTGACTCGACTCTTTGCACTCAGTCGATAACCATCAACTCATAGGTGACGAGGCTGCCAAACATGCCTGCATCGATAGGCATGAGATGGGACATCAAGTTTTCTGCCAGAGAGACGGGCGAGCATGTACAATTGTTTCAGTTGAATAATGAGCGAAGAGTCCCAGGTGATTAGACAGAGTTAAATGATAGTGAGTATTGATAAAGATGCGGACCGAAGTATCATCACTAGATAAGATTAGAATGAGCGGAGTTTCTAGCACGGTAGAGTTCATGTCTTTCTGACCTCGAACGTCTTATCAGCTATTAGTGTTGAAACAGGTGACGAGATGTGTGATGATAGTTGCTCTTTCCACTGTCCAATATCCCTGCCCCAGGTAAGGGGGGCAAGCTGTGGAAGTGAAGCTGGTATTCGAGCTGGGCAAAATGCATGGCTAAAAACAGGTGGTGGAAAACTGGTGTCATCACCTTGCCGACGCGTATAAACAAGCGATGCGTTGACTCTAATAATAAGTTGCTGTTAGAAGGTACCAGGCATCTCAGGAGGCTAAGACGGTAACACGAACAACCCATTTACAAAAAGAACAGGATTGTCAACCAAGTAGCCATTGTTTAAAATAGATTTCATCGAGTGGAGTTGTTTGTGTTGCTAAACTTACGAAATCAGTATAACTAATTTCGATGTTGCTAGACGCTTTTTACACTAAAAGTAATAAGCCAGACGAGCATAGTGAGCGAGGCGAGGAAGCTCAAAAGTGACAACCAAATCCCTGCTCAACCGTTTGCTACCCAAAGAAAATTTATCCACACCAACATAAGACGTGATCCACAGACACGACACGAGATGGTAATTCTTATACGGCATATAAGAAGACTACACAGCACATCAACCAATGCCTTCCAATGAAAAGTTATCAACACTTGTTCGTTTAGCTACGAAACAGCAGGAGCCGAGATGTGTAATAAACCCAGCGTAATACAGATTTGTGAAAACGATGAAGGTGCCTTAGAGCACTTTACTCGACAGTGAAATGAGAGAAGAGCCGAACTTTTAAAGATGATGGCACGCAGGCGGCATACACATTGCACTCGAATGGTAAACACAATTGGGACGACAAATCAGTTAGGAGGACGATAATTATAATCAATGGTGACTGACCACTAGGCGCAAAGTTGCATCTTAGCTTCTCATCAACGTAAAATGTTGATGAGAAGCTACAAAGCAAATACCAAGCAGAAAACCAAACCAGAAAAAAAACTTAACATTGGAAACCAGTAAATCAGTTTAAAGGGTGAAACAAATCAACAAAATTCCTTTATGCAATCCACTTGGTGTGGCAGACTTGAAAAGAATGTGAACCCCACTCCAACGAAGTCTGTGGATCTCTTGACGTAATCGAATCCACCGTTACAATGTTGCGTGGGTACTAAACCGTTTGGAGAACATCAAATTTGTTCCAAGTGTAGGTTCTGCAATGGGAAATGATTATCGGAATAGTTTTATACATGCGGACGACATCCGAAGTGCTTTGTTGAATAAATAAAAATTTTCAATAGCTACCTGGTGAGTAGACCAAGATTTGAAAGCACATCTAGCTGAAGTGAGGCCTTCCCTCTCGTACAGAAACGGTTCTGGTCGATGCAGAGAAGGCCAGTGCCGGATTGGTGCCAACTACTAGCTGCAGTCCTTAGGAGAGAGCGCTCGATCAATCTGAAACGTCAGGTCTAAAGCATATAAAATGCACCAATGCATTTATCGGCTGTTCTCATTTTCAAATCGTCACTGAAGTCAAAAATAACAACATTAGTTATTTTCCCTACAAATGTAATTATTTGGAATCCACTTTCTCATCTCAAGCAACCTGAATAACTATTACAACTATAGCATCCTTGGAACGATTAAGACCAAACAATGTTGATAGTTTGCGTTGATGAAGCCTTCCCATTTTTGGGGATTGACGTTGAGCGTACGCTAGTAAAGTCGTCTATTGTAGACGCTGCACCAGAAATCAAAGCTCGAATAGATTGGTGAGGGGGCAAATCTTCACGGCACCTGCTAGAGAAATAAATGCACTAATGTTCGTCAAGAAAACATTGCAATTCTGCAGAGCAGGTAAAGATAATAAGATTTTTAAGTTGAGAATAATCCCTGAAGCATCTAAGTCATGAAGGAAAAGTCGTCCGAAAGCCCTCGCACTTACCAGTCTCGAATTGAACAAGAGATTGGCCCAACTTCCTATAAATGTAGAAAGGAGGCTCAACCTCTAAGGACGAATGAATGGCGGTGGCACAACAAGTTGGCCAGAAGGTGACATCATGAAATGCATCCCGTCTCACCAGCCAAATAGACAGCGACACAAAAACGGCTCAACGCATCAATGACACACTCAGCGAGCTCACGTAAACCCTCATAGTTCAAAATGCATACGAATATTTGTAATTAGTTATGGCAGTGCACGATAACACGAGAAACTCCTGGGGTTGATGCGTGTGTTGACATGGTTAGACATGCACGAGAATAGATCTCCCATGATGCAGTGAATGTGTGCCAAGAGGAGACGAGACCCTGAAACACTGTCAGAAAACCCTTAGAGCTGATTCAACGTTGTTCTTGTTTCAATCTTGGCGAACGGTCATACGTACTTTCATTAGGAAGGTAATGGTCCTAGTTGTACTCCTGATATTTAACACACGGGACATGTTAAAAGTGATTGCAGCAACCTAGCACTCCACTGTGATGACACACGCTCCTGTCACTTGGGACATGTTGATAGTGATTGCAGACCGTTAGCAGCGTCTCCTATTAACCTTCAACATCAACAACAATATTTAACAAGTTTCACGGAAGGAAACGGAGGTAATTTTATAAATAAAATCTTTAATAGTAAAGAATATAATTTACTAGGCTATGAAAAAATGTATCTAACATGTTATTCTTAATAACAAATTAAAAAAAAAATACTAAAACACAATGGAAGAAAAAAAAAGTAGTTTGAAGATGTAAAAATATCTACTGGTTAGACAAATGACTGTTTAGTTTAGGTCTCTGTCCTCCAGAAATCTGTACTCAAAAGTGAAGTTCTCCTTCTTACGTTGGCCCCAGTTGTCGTAGTCGAAGAATATGTAAGTGCCCTGCAAGAGAGAGAGAGAGAGAACTGTTAGTGACGAGAGGCAATCAGACTAAGTAAAGGGCTATGACGGTGTGCTCTGCTGGTGACGAGAGGCAATCAGACTAAGTAAAGGGCTATGACGGTGTGCTCTGCTGGAGAAGGATACAGCCTTTAGAGACAAGAGACAAGGAGGTCTCAATGATGTGTCTGCTAAGTTTACTAAATTTTTATAGGGAGTAAAGTTTTGGTTCTGTTGGTCTTCTCCAGCAACCTTTATGTCTGGGGGAAGTGACACTTAAGGTTGTTCTAGCTTGAACCATTTCCAGCCTTTCTATGTCTTTGACGAGAGATGAGATTAGAGTGCCAAGGTTTCTTGGATGGGAGAGAGAGACGATCACTAGACAGCATATTCAAGTAGTGGTGTGACTAGGGTGTTGTACTGAGTAAGATAATTTCATTATTTCCGTACTTGAACTGTCTGAGTGACAAGTGGCAAGCAGACAAAACATAGGACTATGAGGGTGTGTTCTATAAGAGAAAACAGCAGTGAGTGACAAGAGACAAGCAGACAAGGCACCGGACCACTGAATCGTGCTGTGGGAGAGAGATACAGCTGTTAGTGACGAGAACCGGGCAGAGACATGAGACAACGAGGGTGAGCTCTGAAAAAAAGACAGCTGGTCGTGATAACAAAAATACAAGCAAGCAGGCACTCTACTGGAAGAGCGTGCTCTGAAAGAGAAAGATACTGATATTTGTGACTAAAGGCGAGAAAACAGGAAGTAGACTGAAAGGGTAAGCTAATCTGAGGCCGGAAACTCGTTTTTTTGAGAACGAACGACCAACTAAGTTCAAATAAAATAAAAAGGATACCTTACCAGCCAATGAAGCAGGACACAAATTAATTCACCTTCCTTCAGTTCCAATCCAATGACAAAGCAGAAGAAAGAAAACTAGACAAAACTCGCAAGATACAGTGAATACACAATGTTTTGCAGATGGAAAGAAATAGGCAGAGGGTTCTAACCCAATGAAGGTGTCTTGTCATACGGAGAGTGAGTGAGTCACCAATGGCCTATAAATTAGTAGAAATGACCATGATACCACAATAATGACAGAACCTATCTACGTTGTAAGGTAATATATTCTCTTTGTTGGTGACTGGAAACGTCAACATTTACAAGTTTAAGCAAGAACATATGTGTAGTGATACAGGTACAAGGCCAAATCCCCAGAAAGAGAGTGATCGACGGACAGGGGGCACCTCACACTTATCTCATGTACTCATACGCAAAACTTAAACTTGACCCTTTAGCTTTTGAAAAGATCCGGCTGGGACCTCGTAACCCACACTTCGGGTGAGGAGTAAAGTCTGAGATCGATGTTGTCAGCAGCAGAGGCCGACAGCGTTTACTTGTTTCGAGTGTTGCGTCATAATTGTCGGGCCATCCCTAATCCACGTCGACGAGAAGCACATCAGAGTTTCGTCAAAACCATCATTCACAATCATTCTCCATTCACGCCTATACATTGCAAGCTTTCTCGTTGCCCCCACACTGATGTCTCACCTTCCTAATACCTACTTCACTCCATCCTCTACCCAAAATTAGGGTACCGCTCGGCCTGCATCCACTCACCACCGCTTTTTCATCCATCCTCATCATGTGCACGAGCAACCTCAGAACACCTGAATCTAGTTTGTCCTCTCAACTTCGTCACCACCTCCATACCAACTCGAATAAAGTCACTATTGATACTATCCCTCGACGTCACTCAGGTCATGCTACTCAAATAATTTGTATCGAAAATATTTAGCCTTCACGTATTAGTTCTCACGATTTAGCTCTGTCGAGCATGGTTGGGAAAACTACTCCCTCATGAAATCCTCCATTTGTTTCCATACCCAACGTCCTACAGCTCTATAAACTCCTAAATGCACCCAACACTTTACATCCTGTCTTCGTTCGCAACTTCTCTTAAGTTTCCACAAATTCAGCCTCCTCCCCATGAAAGCCCAGGTACCCAAAACACTGTACTTTCTCCAATAACTCACCATTTAGAAGCACACTGAATCGGCTGGCATCGATATTCCTCGAGCATGTCATTACTTCGCTTTTACCTGCAGTAAATCGCAGCGCGTCCTCCTCTCACACTCTGCCAAACTCAGATTAGTCTAGACAACTTCTCTGAATATGCCACCAGTGCCTATCATCCGTATACAGCAACAGACTCAACTTCAGAGTTGTTATAGTTGCTCAACCTCAACTCTCCTGAGATGGAGGAGCCACAGCCGGCGCACAGCCTCCGGGAAACATAGTCATTAACTACCAACTTCGATCCTCAATCCACAACAAGCCCCCTCACACTTTTCGTAATTACCTGAGAGCAGACTGGGACGAATACGCAACATCAATTGAAATCACCCTACAAGACATTGACATCACCCAATACACATCCATTGACACGACAACGAAACACTTCAACACAGTCCTCAACCCCGCAGATAGACAACACATACCCGCTGGGCTCGTCCGCGGCTTCAATTCCGCCTGCCACCAACGACCGAACAACACAGATTCAAATCCTTAACACAGAAATAGATGCAGATATCCTGGAGCAACAGACGAACCTATGGCGGGACGTGCATGCAAACACTAACTTCCGAACCTCACCATCAAAATTATGGACATTCATTAGGAGCCTCAACAATACAAACACGGACCAAATAGACACACACGAGGCAATCCTTGCACCCAACACCCACACCATCAAACCAAAAACAAGCGGACACACTCAACAAATACAATGCGAATCCTTGCCACCTACCACACCACCCACAACAGGAGGATACTCAAACAGTTACACAGATTGCAGACTGGTCCAAACACGGATACCCCCTTCACACCAGCCATGACAATAGCCGCCATCCGCCAGAGCACAAATACCTCAGCAGCGGGCCCAGACGGCTTTTCATACATTCACCTTGAACATCTAGGGCCACACGACATCGCAGCGCTCAGACATTTCTAATTTTTCTGTACTACACAATACAATGCCTAACATCTGGAAACAAGCTAAAATCATCCCCATCCTGAAACTAAAATTTCCTACAGATCCAAACTCATACAGACTCATTTCCATCCTACCAAACCCCGGAAAATCATGGAGAAACTGGTTCTAAACAAAATTAATGCATACATCCCACTCTCTCCTAGGCAACACGGTTTCAGGCCTCAACACTCCACAGCCACACCACTCACCAACCTCACCCAGACCACCCATGACGGTGAACGAAAAGAAGCCAGTGTAAGGAAACTCCAATTTAGATGATTGAAGGAGATAGGTATAGCGATAGCGGAAGAGGGTCGAGGCGAATAGCAGGAGACAGGAAAGACATATAGGTTTATTATTGAATTGACTGCATGGGTAAGGACCCTTCACTCAGGTTTATAATATATATTTAGAACACATGAACACAGTTTTGAAAGAAACAACCTAATTAAAAACCGATAAAGATGGTCCGGGCCTTCCACACAACACTGCATTGGTTTTACACAATCGCCAGGAAACCTGACCAGTTATAACGAGATAAAAGGGTGCCGCCCCGACGGAATTTCCACACATCTCTAGACCTACGTGGCACCGTTCGGAACTAATTAACACAGTTGGGAGCCAGCTACGCAATACTGAAGGTACCCCCACAGCTGCCGTCCGAAGCTCTTGACGATCCACCACGCCTCATAGGAAGAATCACCCCGGCGTCGCTCCCCGCCCAGGAAGAAAATGCCCGCAGACCGATACAGGGGCCAGGCGTACTGCGCTTGCAGCTATGCAGCGAATGTGCGCGTCACAATTTCATCTCTCCCCGTTGAGCCTCGGCAATGGATGCGTAGGGTCTCTGCCCCCCCGCTGTCATCACGTCTTCCCTTGACGATGATGCCCTCGCAGATTGATATCGGTGACAGGCGTACTACTGTACATGCAGACTTGCAGCGGATGAATTCGTAATGATTGCAGCTCCCCTCCCGTTGCGCCCTGATGCTGGATGTGTAGGGTCTCCCCCCCCCCACGGCTAAATTTACGGCCCTTTCTTGAAGGTGATGCTCCCGCGGATTTATACGGGTTACAAGGCACTGCGACTGCCCTGGCCGCACCAGGCCCTGGTCGAGGGCCCTAGCGGCCGCGTGACCGCACCGCCCCAGTGTCGGTCTTGAAGTCCCCTCTACTCCTTACGCAGAGCATCAACGCGCCCGCTGTCGCCCGTCTGATTCATGGCCCGATTTTGAATCACCCAATCACACACAAGGCACCCACAATGCTTTCATCTTATTGGTCGGACGTTATGGCCTCGACTTAGAATACCACGTCCCCTTCCACACAATCAGAACAGTGTAGACTTAAAACTACATTACACGGAAATTACATTACAACAGCTAAACGAACCTTGCGCTATTGATATTAGAAGGCCTTCGACACAGTTCAAAGACACGTCTTCATAAACAAAATACTCAACACCCACATCCATCCTAATTACAAAAAGTGGCTTGCTAATTTCCTCTCTGGTAGACATGCACACACTGTCTACAACAATAAGCTTTCTGGAATCCGCCACTTCTACAATTGTGTCCCACAGGGCTTTTCCCCTCCTTCTTCAATGCCTTTATTATCGACCTGCCCATTCCAACAGAACCCTACACCCACATCAGCTCATACGTGGATGATCTCAATAATCACATAACACCGCAGCTGCACACCTACAGCAGTACCTGAATTCCCTTGAAATCTGGCTGCTGGACAAAAGAATGAAGGTGTCCGCAAGCAAGTCGTCCCTCACACTGTTGACTCCGGATAACAATGAACACCGCAACCACCCCCATGCCACGCTCAACAACACTTCCATATCATACAGCCCCACTACAACTATTCTTGGAGTAATTTATGGCACGGGGATGACATTCAAGCCTCACACAATCAACATCGGCACCAAAACCAGACCCAGACTGAACGTGTCTCAGGTACTCGCTAAACCTCTTACGGTCACTACAAAGAATCAATTACAGCAATATGCAAACAATTCATCAGGCCCGTAATCTCCTACGCAAACACAGCTTGGTCCTCCGACCTTGCACCCACACACATCAACTCCATGCAAAGGATACGGAAAACGTCCCTGCGCATCACAACGGGCTGTACCCAGACCACATTTGCATGAAGAAACCAAAGTCCTTCCTCTCAAGCACCATCTTGATATGAGAGAAACCCAATTCGTCAACAAGATTTCAAACCAGATACACCCCTGCCACAACCTACTGAACCTTCGTCAACACGCTTCGGTTCCTTTTATGCGACCATTCCTGAACCTACTGATAACACATCTATGCACAAACAGATACACACACTCTTGCATTAGATGAACACAGAGCCAACAAGATCTTGCAGAGTCACCCGCCTGAGGTTGCCGTGGAGGAGTTGGGGTTGCCCAGGGGTGACAGGGTCCACACGTCAAGGCTGCGGTGCGGGCATCACACGGCCTCACAGTCATGCCAGCATAGACTGGGCAATGTCCTTTTCGATCTCTGCTTGCGGTGCCGGGGATCACCCGATACGGTCGAGCGCGTCATGACGTCGCGCAAGACCACCGCAATCGGCAGGCTCCACCATACCATCACGTCGGTGCATGATCTATGGGAGCGCCCGCGCGACAGCATCAGCTACCTCAGGGGTGCAGGCCTAATATAGGGCCTATCAACTGCTGCAGCACTCCCAACACGCTTACGTCCGTAGTTTCTCGGGCCTCGGGCTGTGCGCTGGCCGTGGCACCTCCACCAAAAGGGAGATGGGGTTGAGCAACAACAACATAAGTCCGGGAACCCACAGAAATGTGCACGTTGCGAGTGTTTCAGATGGTGGAGGCTTTTATATTATGCCTACATCCCTGAGGCAGTTGATGATGTCCCGCGGGTGTTCCCGCAGATCACGTAGCGAAGTGATATTGTGGTCCAGTCTGCCTGGTGCGACGGCTAAGCACGACTTCATGACGTGTTCGGCCGTGTTGGGCGAACCCCGGCATCGCAAGCAATGATCGGAAGGGACATTCTCCAGTCTACGTTGGGATTGCTGGAGAGCCGTGTGGTGCCCGCACCTCAGACGCGACAGGTGGACCCTGTCACCTCTGGGCAACCCCACCTCCTCCAAGTCCACCACAGGCGGGTAACCCTGAAAGACCGTGTTGACACTGTCTTTACCCAATGCAAAAGCGGTGAAGTGTGTGTATCTGTTCGTGCATCAATGTGTTGTCTGTAGTATGGGGAATGGTCGTGTGGAGAGAACCGGAATGTGTTGCCGGTGTATTGTGTAGGTTGGTCTAGCGAGGGTTAAATAGGTTGTAGCAGGGATGTGCCAGGTCTACAATCTTGAGAGGGATTTGAGAGGGAGGACCTTGGTTTCCTGTTTCAAATGAGAGATGAGATCCTCATTCCTGGGCGGTACACCGATAGGGCACCGACGTGGTCTTCCCCCATCAACGTGCGGTGCACGGACTAGGCTTGAAATGACGTATCGGTACATCTCTAAAAAGAACATATAATAAAGAGATGATAGGAGACTGGACTGACCTGTTCGTATTCGTCGGTTATTGCTTTTGGCTCCTCGTGTCGCTGGAACCACATCATGTACTTGGTATGGAACCGCCAGGATTGCTTCTTGAGGGCTTTAGCAGCCAGGTACTGAGCTTTGGTGCCTTCCAAGTAATAGAAGATAAAAAACAACGTCTCCGTGGACAGTCTCTGGAAGAAGTCTACCGTATCGGACAAGGGAGGAGGAACCTGCAAACGAAGGGTCAGTAAACAAAAAGGATACACTTGGAACATCTGGAAAAGGTATAACCAAATGGAACTTTGGATGAACTGAAAAAGACCTCTAAATAAAATTGATGAACAAAAAATATTTTATCCACAGGTGAAAGGGAAGCATAGTAAAAATATGAAGAGAATCAATCAATGCGAAGATAACTCGTTGGAGGTAGCAAGAAGGGATGGCTTGCAGGGGCAATAGAGTAACCATAGTAATTACGCGATTGAATTCGGAGTTGTGATTACAAGACTAAAAAAAAAAAAAGGGTCTTGATTAGTACGAATTATTGTACTACCTAACAAATGAACTAACGAGCAGTAACTTGACTGCCTTACAGATGAACTAACGAGCAGTAACTTGACTGCCTTACAGATGAACTAACGAGCAGTAACTTGACTGCCTTACAGATGAACTAACGAGCAGTAACTTGACTGCCTTACAGATGAACTAACGAGCAGTAACTTTACTGCCTTACAGATGAACTAACGAGCAGTAACTTGACTACCTAACAGACGAACTAACGAGCAGTAACTTGACTATCTAACATATGAACTAACGAGCTGTAACTTGACTACCTAACAGATGAACTAATGAGCTGTAACTTGACTACCCAACAGATGAACTAACGAGCTGTAACTTGACTACCCAACAGATGAACTAACGAGCTGTAACTTAGTACTCCCAGAGCCTCAACGAGAGACATCGCAAGCTCCCCCGTAGGGCTCAAGCATCATTGATAATGGTAGGTTTGCACACCTTTGTGTGCGGAAACATTGATCATATCAGGGTTTTATTAAATACAAATTTCGATTGTAGTTTATACGCATGCTGGTGCGTACAGGCACGGAAAGTGTTCAAAGGGTAACTAATAATGTCGTCTCTGTGCATTGCGGGGTAGAGAGACCACCTGGCTTGCACAGATATTCGTGGTTTAGACTGTTTCGTATAATCCGGTATGTTTTTCAAAAGGAATAGGCTTTTTCCTGTAGAATAGGTCAGTGAGTAAGCTTTGAAGATTCACAGGGGATTCAAGAAGGCTCGTCGGGCTGATGCGAATGCATTGCAATGCACCAGTAGACGTTTCCCGCTGATTGCCACCCGATGGCAACAAAGGCATAGTGACTTGCCCGGTTCTACGTCTACATCCATCAGGTGGTTGAGAGTTATCCACGCGAGTCCAGTGCACATGCTGTTAATGAACACTTGGTCTCTTCTGTTTGAGAACGTGATTTCCAATTTCCCAACCAAGGGTTTAACTGAAAGAATTTTCTGTCCCCTCTGTTGCCACATGCCGTTCCAATGGGATGTTATATGGACTGTCCCCTCTGTTGCCACATGCCGTTCCATTGGGATGTTGTATGGAAGTTGATGATAGGGAACAAATCCCAGTCATGTATGGTGATATTTTGTTCTAGATGGGTAATGCTAGTTTAGCAAGCGAGTCTGCAGGCTCATTTCATCTTATTCCCACGTGTCATGGGATCCAGCTACATTCAACCACTAGTTCGTCGCAGACATTATAGAGATCGTGCTGCATTTTATGCAGAGCAGGATGTTTATGGAGCACAATTTTGACCCGAATGAGGGACTCAGACTCTGAGAATGCGACGTATTTTGGAGAGGCGATCAATTTTCGCGATACAGATCCAGACACTAGGTCGCATCCCCCAGAAAGGGCGGTGGCCGACGGCAAGGCGCACCTCACACTCACACGACTTAGCCTTTTTGTGCTAAAGGGTCCGGCCGGTACCCCCTTCCTTACGCCTGCTTCACACCATCCATCCACTCAAATTTCGGTCTACCTCTAGGCCTTCGACCACTCGCCTCCGCATTCATCTCCCTTCATCCATCCTTTCCATATGCCCGAACCATCTCAGGACACGCGAATCCACTCTGTCCTGAAACTTCTTCACCATCCCTGTTCTGATTCAAACCTCATCGTTGGTCATCCGGTCTCTCAGCGTTACTCCAGCCATGCTCCTCAAACATTTCATCTCAAAAACATTCAACCTTCTTCTCTCCTCTGCTCTCACCCCCCAAATCCCAGCTCCGTAAAGCATAGTTGGAGCAACAACACCCTCATACAGCGCTCTCTTTGCTTCCATCCCCAACATCCTGCAGCTCATTACACTCTTTAGTGCACCCAACACTTTACATCCCTCCTTCACTCGCGCCTTCACTTCAGTTTCCACTAGATTAGTTATCTCCACATGAAAGCCCAGATACTTAAAACACAACTTCCTTCAAGAGCTCTCCATTTAGGGTGACACTAATTTTGCTCGCATCGATAGTCCTCGAGCATCTCATTACTTTACTCTTACCCCGTTCACTCGAAGCTTCCTCCTCTCACACACTCTACCAAACTCAGACACTAGCCTGCATAGCTTCTCCTCTGAATCCGCAGCCAGGGCCGTATCATCAGCAAATAGCAACTGGCTCAACTGCCAACTCCGCCCATTCGCTTCCAACAGTTCCAAGCTACGACCCAGCACACTCGCGTTCACCTCCCTGACTACTCCATCCATATTGAAGTTGAACAGCCAGGGAGACATCATGCAGCCTCGCCTCAGTCCCGCTTTCAATGTGAACCAATCACTCATCTCGCTTCCCACTCTGACACATGCTCGGCTGCCAACATAGAAACTCTGCACCGGTTTCAACAGATGTCCGCACACTCCATACAAACGCAACACCCTCTACAGCGCTTCCCTGTCAATCCTGTCGTATGCCTTCTCCAGATCCATGAAGGCCCAGAACACATCCTCTCCTTTGGCAAGGTACTTCTCACTGACCTGTCTCACTGCAAAAATCTGATCGGTACATTCTCTACCACTCCTAAAGCCACACTGTTCCTCTCCGATTGCGCAGTCCGTGCAGTCTCAAATCCTTTTGATCAGCACTCTCACATACAACTTACCAACCACACATAGCAGACTACCTCTCGAGTTGCAGCATTCATTTCTATGTCCTTTGCCCTTATATAGCGGAACAAAGCAGACACTGCACCACTCAATCGGAACCACGCCTGCCACAAAACACAAGTTCAGTAACTTCACCAACCATTCGACAATCGTTACTCCACCCTTCTTCAGGCACTCGGTCGCAACGCCTTCCAAACCAGGGCTTTCCCTGCTTCAATCACGTCCACCGCCTCCTGCACCTCTTCCCTGGTAATGTCCGCCACAAGTCTTTCTCCCAAAACTGGCATCCGAGCACCACCACCCACAGAAACATCCTCGACATTCAACAACTCATCAAAATACTTGACCCACCTCTTCCGTACATCACCACTTTCCCACAACAACTAGCCATTTTCATCTTTCACCACTTCCTCCTTTCCGGTCTCTCCCTTTCTTACCCTCTTCACCTCTTTCCAGAACATCTTTTTGTTCTCCTCAAAATTCTAGCACAACCGTCTGCCCCGCCGGGCATCAGCATCCATTTTGGCTCTCCTCACCTTGCTTTTCTTCTCTTTGTAGCTTTCATAAGCCACCACCGACTTCCCCTGCAACCACTCCTCAAACGCTCCTCTTTTTCGTGCCACCGCCAGTATGCTCCTAGTTGTAAAATAGTATTGTAGCGAGAGTTTGTCTCGCTGGAGCTGGAGCGGAAGCGAAGGCTCGTTAGCTAGCACTGTCAGGGAGTCGATGGGAGTGAAACGGGATGCGTCGGTTGTGATACGCATAGCATCGCTTGCCATGATCGAGAGGAATTCGAGAGGTTTTGGCAGCTGAACCGCGAACAACGGCTTCATTGTCAATGCGTGATTGTATTACTGTCCAGAAGAAAATCATGCGGGTGTCCATGTCGGCACCGAATTGCACGGATATCATCAAGAGGATAAGTGCGGCTGACCTTTTGCAGAAGGCTTCCAGGGCTGTAATGTGGGGTCGTCATGAGAGTTTAGAGTCCCTCACAAGGCAGAGGAACTTTATGTATTCTTCATTTACAGAAGGTGTGTGGTGCAGCGTTAGGGGTAGCTTCATGTGTAAGCCGGGCACAAGGGTAAGTGCACGCGTTCAATTTTAGATGGCAACAATCGGAATTCGTTTTAGGAAGTCCAGTAACCGACTAGGCTCAGACAATTCTCTGAAGTTCATGTTGAATCGTTGAAAGGCTTGCCTCTGTAGCTTATTTGTTGGTCTTCCACGGATAGTGATGGAAGTAGTTTCCCTTGCCGCGGAAGAATGTCGGCTAGCTGGTAATTTTGAGGCTAAAACAAGTGACACTAAGGACGTTTCCCTGGCGGACGCCCATTTCTCGCGAATACGACGGCGACCGAGTGTTGCCGACCTTGACACTGAGAGTGCAATTTTGCAAAAAAAGTGGATACACGTGGCAGTCGGCCTCGCAAGCTTTTGTGGGAGAGACACTTCAAGATAGCGTATTTCCAAGTAGTGTCGTATGCTTTTTTCATGTCGAAAAATATGGAAACCACATGTTTCCCTTAGACAAAAGCATGTCGGGTACACGTCGTCGTCGATAGTCTCGACGTGGACACAGCCTGTGCGCTCTTCCAGACCTCTGATCCACCGACAAAATACTACGATTCTAGAGCCTCAACACACGCCACCACTCTTCTCAGCGAAGAGGAGCTCGGGGACCGAGTGGGTAGCGTGGCGGCCTCTCCTCACAATAGACTTCCTTAGGAAACTGAAGGTTGTCAATTCGAGCCTACCCAAGGCCACGTGAGACATTCTGATGGATCTATTAAACGACTGAAGTCTAGCCCATAACGTTGTGTGGGGCTCGACCTGCGTATATTGGGGGTTACAAACTTACCTAGAGAAAGTGGAGCGCGTAGTATCGTGTCAGACCTGCATCAGGGAAGAGAGACAGCGTGGTGGCGAGTCACAGCCTTACCTGAAGAAAGTGAGGCGGCGTGGTAACTGGTCACAGCCTTTCCAAATGAAAGAGAGGCGGCGTGGTGACGGGTCAGAGCTCTACCCGGGGAAAGTGGGGTGGCGTTGTGACGGGTCACAGCCCTACCTAAGCCAAGATAGGCGGCGTTTCAACTGGTCACACTTACTAGGGGAAAGTGAGGCGGCGTGGTCACGGGTCACAACCATACCTAAGGAAAGTGGGGCGGCGTTTTAACTGGTCACAGACCTTCCCGGGGAAAGTGGGGCGGCGTGGTGACAGATCAGAGCCCTACCTGAGGAAAGTGAGGCGGCGTGGTGACTGGTCAGAGCCCTACCTAAGGAAAGTGAGGCGGCGTGGTGACTGGTCAGAGCCCTATTTAAGGAAAGTGAGGCAGGCGGCGTGGTAACGGGTCAGAGCCCTACCTGAGGAAAGTGAGGCGGCGTGGTGACGGGTCAAAGCCCTACCTGAAGCAGCGAGGCGTCGTGATGACAGGTCAGAGCCCACCTGAAGAAAGTGAGGCGGTGTGGTGATGGGTCAGAGCCCTACCTGAGGAAAGTGAGGCGGCGTGGTGCCAGGTCAGAGCCTTACCTGAGGAAAGTGATGCGGCGCGATGACGGGTCAGAGTCCTACCTGAGGAAAGTGAGGCGGCGTGGTGACGGGTCAGAGGCATACCTGAGGAAAGTGAGCCGGCGTGGTGACGGGTCAGAGCCCTACCTGAGGAAAGTGAGGCGGCGTGGTGACGGGTTGTCTCGGGAAGTGAATCCTGAGCCTCTCGCTATCAGCGAGGTGCGGCATGTGGTAATAAGCGGCCTGTAGTCTCTTAAACTGGAGCTCATTGTCGGCGGTGAGGGGCGTCATCCCCAGCGGTGCTACTCCCAGCAGCTGCGGAATGTGCGCCTCCCCCATAGGGGCAGGCGGAGCCGCGCTGGTGGGGACCACGCCGGTCACCGAGGATACCGCTGCGGTAGTGGCTGACACGGCGGGTAGGAGGGACGAAGATAAAACTACTGCTGCTGAAGCGGTGCTGGCAGCTGAAACGCCTGACGAAACCACAACGCCCGCTGCAGCGGCGAGGGCGGCGCCCGCACCACTGGAGGCCACCGCCGCAGCTGCTGCCGCTGCCATCGCTGCAGCATTGGCTGGAAAGTGACAGGAACAGGCGTGTATTTCGTGCATTGGTCAGAGATGTTATTAGCCCCTCAAACGAGTGTTGCTTCAAAGAGAGAGTGGAAGGGGGGAAGATTTGAGTGACGAGGCTTTCTGGAACGCTGAAGTCTATGTCCTTCAACCAGACAAGATGAAGGTGTTTGAAAAGGACAAGAAGAGGGGGTTGAGAGAGACGAAGAGACCATGGAGAGGGAATTGGATGAAACAAGGAGAGTGAGTTAGGATAGGACAAGGAGAGTGAGTTAGGATAGGACAAGAAGAGTGAGTTAGGATAGGACAAGAAGAGTGAGTTAGGATAGGACAAGAAGAGTGAGTTAGGATAGGACAAGAAGAGTGAGTTAGGATAGGACAAGAAGAGTGAGTTAGGATAGGACAAGAAGAGTGAGTTAGGATAGGACAAGAAGAGTGAGTTAGGATAGGACAAGAAGAGTGAGTT